>JAXQQM020075902.1:0-127500 GCA_034641835.2 Pinus albicaulis
TTTCCTAGGCTTCCCTTATTTAGGGAATTTTAACGATGCTTTCTACTTTTCCAGGTTTTTACCTCTTCCCAACTACTTTCCACCTCATTGGGGAAATATAGATTTTTCCTCCCTCTTCTGCTCTCTCCCTCTATTCCTCTATCTCTCTCTCTACCTCTCCCTCCCTCCCTCCCTCCATCTCTCTCCCTCCCTCACTCCCTCCATCCATCTCTCTCCCTCTCCCTCTCCCTCTCTCTCTATCTCTCCCACTCTCTTCCCCCTCTCTCCCTCTCTCCCTATCTCCCCCCTCTATACATGCCTCCATATCTCTCCCTCTCCGTATCTAACTCCCCCCCCCCCTCCCTCTCTCTCCCCCCCCCCTCCCTCTCTCTCCCTCACCCTATCTCCCTCTCTTTCTCCCTCCCTCTCTTCCTCCCTCTTCCTCTCCATCTCCCCTCGTCTCTCTCTCCCCCCTCTCCCCTCCCTCCCCTCGTCTCTCTCTCCCCCCTCTCCCCCCTTTCCCTCACTCCCTCCCTCTTTCACTCCCTCCCTCCATCCCTCCCTCCCTCTCTCCATAAATCTCTCTCCCTCTCCCTCTCCCTCTCAGTCTTGCTCTCTCCCTCCCCCTCTCTTCCCCCTCTCCCCGTCTCTACCCCATCTCTCCATCCATATATCTCCCTCTCCCTCACCCTCCCTCTCCCTCTCGCTCTCCCTATCTATCTCCCCCCCTCTCTCTCTCCCTCCCCCCGTCTCTCTCTCCGTCACCCTATCTCCCTCTCTCTCTTCCTCCCTCCATCTCTCTCCCTCTCCCTCTCCCCCCATATCTCTCTCCCCCCTCTCTCCCTCTCTCTCTCTATCTCTTCCTCTCCCTCTACATATATCTTGTCCTCTCTCTCCCTCCCCCTATCTCTCCCTCAATCTCTCTCCCTTCCTCTCTCACTCCCTACATCTCTCTCTTTCTCCCTCTCTCTTGCCCCCGCTCTCTTCCCCCTCTCTCCCCCTTTCTCCCCTCACCCTCTCTCCCTCTCTACCCCATCTCTTCCTCTCCCTCCCTCTCTCTATCTCTCTCCCCACCTTTCTCTCTTCCCCCTCTCTCCCTCTCATGCCTCTCTCTCCCCTCTCTCTCCCTCTCCCACTCTCTCACTCCTTCTCCCCTCCCTCTCCCTCTTCCTCCCCCTCCCTCTCCCCCTCTCCCTCCCTTCCCCTCTTCCTCCCCCTCCCTCAATCTCTCTCCATGCCTCTCTCACTACATCCATCTCTCTATCTCTCCCTCTCCCTCTATCTCACTCTCCCTCTCTCCCCGACCCCCTCCCTCCCCACCACTCTCTTCCCCCTCTCTCCCCTCACCTTCCTTCTCCCCCATCTCTTTCCCCTGCTCACTCCCTTCCTACCACCCTCATTCCCTCCCTCCCTCCTTGCCCCCCTATCTCTCCCTCTCTCCCTCTCCCTCTCTCTCCCCTTTCTCTCCCTTCATCTTTGTCTCTCTCTCTCTCTTTCTCTCTTTCTCTCTCTCTCTCATCCTCCTACTCCTCCCCCACCTCCCTCTCCCTCTCTCTCTCTCTCTCTCTCTCTCTCTCTCTCTCCCCATAATACCACCTCTCTCCCTCCCTCCCTCTCCCTGTCTCTCCCTCTCTCTCTCTCTCTCCCTCTCTCTATCCCTCTTGCTCCCTCCCTCTCAATCACACTCTAAAAAAACCAATATACATATAAAAACCCACTTTAACATATATTGTAACATATATTGTAAAGACGAGTAGCCTCTAAAAACCTTGAACTTAATGTTCAGAAAAAATGTAATAACAATATCATCTTTGTGACTAGCTTCTAAAGCTTTATATCGACTTAAAGAACAAGCAAGCAAACAAAATTGAATAGTAATATGAAACGAATAGAAATATTTACATTTTAAACATAATATACTCTAATATTGCATAATAATTTTGGAGGCATTTTACTATAAAGGTAGCCTTTAATAAAAGAAAATAGATGTTGTTTTTCTCATAGTAGTAATAAATGGCTCGAAAGAAAAGTTGCACAGTTAAAGTTTCTTCGAAAAAACACATAGTTTAAATTTTTCACACATTAAAATCAAAAAAGTGATGCACGCTTCACTTTTAATTAGTTCCAAGGAAAGAAATTTTTTGAAAAAAATTAATATATAATTAGTTCCGACGAAATAAAAATTATTAATAAAATTATTATTTAATCAATACTTCAAAAATAAGTCTACATTTAAAAACACCGTAACTTAATTAATACTAACCTAGCTTCGAGGACCGTAAATACCAGCAACTGCAAATAAATAACGAGGCATTTTTCATCTTCTACATCTTCGAGCATCTGCTACACCTTCGCAAATCAAATAATATTCTAGGAATAATTTTTCTTACATAAGCTACATCAAATTCAATAAACATTACATAGAGCCATTTGAGTGTAAAGGTGGATTTAATAAAAAAAGAAACTAGACATTATTTTTCTCGCCATAGAAATAAATGAGAAGAAAGAGAGGAAAACATGAGAGAAAGGTAAAAGGAACCCTACTCAGAACACAGAGATGGGATCCAACAATGAAAACCGACTGATGGAAATGCTCAACCCTAACAACATTCTTAACCCTGAAGTTACTTCCATTTTATCATGGAGACTCTTAAACTATAAATAAACTTCCACTTTATTACAATACCAAGGCTTATGATTATCACTTACCCAAAAACCATAACAGATTATATGGTCAAAAATAATATATATATAATGTTAATTTAATTATATGACCATCATTTTTTAATTAAATTTAAAAGAAAAGATACATTAAATCCTAATCCTTTGTCTTGATCACTATTAAATATTTTCTACTTATTAATTATCGATGATTTCTTGAGACGTGCTCTACCCACTTATGTGGGGTACAAATGTCTAGCATAAATATTTAACATTTAACATTTATATGTCCACTAAATTATTAAAAAAGTAATAAATAAAATTAAAAGTAATAAATAAAATGTTAAAGGTAATATAAAACCTCTAAAATTTTAAATGTTAGCTCAATAAATAATAAAAAGTTAAAGTTAAAGTCAATTTGTTATATGTAAAATATGTTATTAACTTGTGAATAAGTTTTGTTACCATGCCATGGGCCAATACAATGTCACTTCTTTCACAATGGAAATATTTTATAGCAATATGACATGATTCTTAATCATGGAAATTCAGCCCCAATTTATGGTCGATATTATTAGCATGTAAATAGGATTTGTTATAATATCATGGGTCAATACTATGGTTTATCAATACCACATGGCCAATAACCATAACTTATTTCACAATCAAGATATTTTAAAATATTTTATTTTAATTTAATTTTATAACATTTTCTTAATTAATTCTAAAAGGAAAAATGTTATCATTAACTTTGAGATATATATATAAAGCCTTTATCGTATATTCTAGTCGAAATTAAATCAAATTTTCAATAAAATAAAAAATGAGAATACTTTTATATATAAAGATGTGAAATATATATAATATAAATAATATTACTAAGAAGCAACATAAATTCATCTTAACCAAGCATCCAAGTGATGAAAACAAACAATTATACAACAAATACATATATATTTAAAATGATGTCTTTAATTATAGTAATTTAACCTTTCTTTTTTTTAATATAGCTTTATGTGATGTATTAATTTTATAATAATTCTCTTATAATAATAATTTGTTAATTTTTATATGGTTAAATTTTATTTTCAAATATTTAAAGGCTGAATAAATTGTCAAATTTCATAATGAGAGTGTGGATTCTAGTAAGAAAAGAACAAAGTTCCACCAAATTTAAAATAGTAAAGAAAAGATGTTAAAAAGAGAAGAGGATTTGAAGAATTTTTCAACAAATTCAAAATAGTAAAGGAAATATGTTAAAAAGGGAAGAGGATTTGAAGACTTTCATGGTGAGGGGTGCTTCAAAATTAATTTGAAAAACCATTAATTTTAATTATGCAATAGGCAAGGAAAATGCTATAATACAAGTTATAATATTAATAATTACTAATACGGTGCAGTCATATATATTAAATGGTTGTTAAATGTAAATAATTATACATCCATTATACTCATCAAAACATTTATCTTTGCTAAATTTCAAAAAAGTTATTAAAATTAGCTAAAATTTATCTTTATTTTCAATTATTATTACCATCAATTAAAAAAAATAGCATAAACATATCCACATCTAAAAAAACATGTAACAACATTTGAGAGTGTAACCTTTTGTGATCCATATCATAGTATAATAAATCTTCTGCTAAATCACATAAGAAATTATAGAATAGACATTGAATACCTATAATAAATGGAAAATTAGATGTTAAAGAAATATTAAAATAAATATTACACATTTTGTAAACTAAAATTCATAAAATTAGACATTGAAAATCAAAAACACCATCAACCATAAAAACAAAAAAAGCCAAGAAAAAAAAAAACAAACATCATCATAAAAATAATAAAATATAAAAAAATAATAAATAAAGACTAAATAAAAAAGATAAAAAATAAAAAGATGTATAAAAAAAAAAAAAAAAAAATATAGAGTAAAACTTGGTCGACATAAGACATATTATTTAAAATTTATAATTGTAAATTAACAAAATAAATGAAGAAACCTAAGAACCATCAAACCTACTAAATGACTGTAACAATAAATAAGTATTTATATAACTATATCAATAACTATATCAAGCATAAACCTTTTCTCAATCTCAACAACGTTCCTAAATTTAGGGTGATGGAAATTCTCAACCCTAACAACATTCTTAACGTTGAAGTTACTTCCACCTTATCATGGAGACTCTTAACCTTTAAATAAGCTTCCACTTTGTTACAATACCAAGGGTTATGATTACCACTTACCCCAAAACTATAACAGATTATATGGTCAAAGATATTTTATATATATTTTTTTATATTAATTTAATTTTTTTTTTGCTAAATTGTGCTAATTCTATTATATAAACATAAAGTTACAAAACTGCCACGGTTCAGCTGTGGGAGCCTGAAACCGGGCTTGAAGTCCAAGTTCTATCCATATGAAGAACTGCCCAGAGTTACACCGCCCTTTAGATGGGAAACCGGTGGAGAGTCTATTACATTCAACATGAAAAAACTAGAGAAAGACAGAACTATCATGCAGCTGTGGCTGCTATAGTCAACAAAAAAATGAGTGTTTCTTGGAAAAAAGTCAAGTGAAGATACCATACTGAGCCTAGACATAGTAGAGTCAATGCATGTGGGTTGGAGCAGGCGGCTCCTCCTCAATGTGACAGCCGTATTGTTCCTCAGGATCTTCATCAGCGCTCTGAGCTCCGTCTCTGCCTGAAGGGTTCGCTTCCACCTGCATGTGAAGATGTTACAGGGAGGGGGAAGTAGTAACAAGGGGGTCGCTTGGACCAGCAGTGGGCCTAGCAGCAGGGTTTGGGATGGGGTCGAGAGGAGAAGGCGTAGGTTCAGACACCGGAGGAGAATGAACGGTGGATTCTTCACGCAGGGTTATAGTTATATAGGCAGTGATGGTGGGGCGATTGAAGGCACTGTCAAAGTGAAGCTCGGCTCATTGCGAGGTTTGCCTCAGAAAGTGGCTGCTGGAGTGATGAGGTACAGAGAAAGTAGGGCTCGGGGGCACAACCAGAGGAGGAGCAGAGGGATGGTTACCATGAGTGTGGCCAGGAGGGATATTGTGGTCCTGAGCAGGTCGCCTTTCATTTTGCTCAGTGAAGGGATCTTCGCCAGAACTGATGGAAGGTCGATCACTCGCAGACCTGCCACGAGTAGCTCCTCGTCGGCAAGTCATATGCTGCCTAAGCCTAGGCATGGTATTCGACGTAGAGTGAACAAGCAACGAACAGGAGGGCGCTACTAGAACAGGGGCTGAACCACCATGAGCGCTGGGAGAGACCTGCAAATTGGAATTGGAAAGATAGAAATCGCTATGCGAATAATGATATCTAGGGATAGTTTCCAGGCAACTGAGCAGCGAGCATCGGCGTCCAGTGATTGTGCGGGCACAGGGAGTTGCACAATCCTCAGGGAAAACACTGCGAAAGGGCTACAAGGATCGACTGACAGGGCCAGAATGTTTTGGAGAGCGCGAGCTATCATCCATATTGTGTCGACTGTTCGGACCAAGAAGGAGAAGGTGACGACGCTGTGGAGTTATTGCCCGGAGCCAATGAATATTTATGACCATATTAATGGCGCCATGGGGGCCATGTGGCCACCCCATGCGAAGTGCCTTGGGAGGTGGCCAAGGACATAAGTCCCGTCGAAACCATTAAGCATCCGCATCCGGAGTTTTATATTAATTTAATTATATGACCATCATTTTTTAATTAAATTTAAAAGAAAAAATACATTAAATCTTAAACCCTTGTCTTGATTACTATTAAATATTTCCCACTTATTATTTATCAATGATAGCTTGAGAGGTGCTCTACCCCCTTATAATGGGTACAAATTTCAAGCATAAATTTTTAACATTTACATGTCCACTAAATTATTAAAAAAAAGTAATAAATAAAGTTAAAAGTAATAAATAAAATGTTAAAAGTAATATAAAACCTCTAAACATTTAAATGTTGGCTCATTTAATAATAAAAATTTAAAGTTAAAATCAATTTCTTATATTTAAAATGTATTATTAACTTGTGAATAAGTTTTGTTAGCATGCCATGGGTCAATACAATGTCACTTCTCTCACAATGGAAATTTTTTTTAATGATATGACATGATTCTAAATCATGGAAATTCAGCCCCAATTTATGCTCGATATTATGAGCATGTAAATAGGATTTTTTATAATATCATGGGTCAATACCATGGTTTATCAATACCACATGGCCAATAACCATAACTTATTTGACAATCAAGATATTTTAAAATAATTTATTTTAATTTCATTTAATAACATTTTCTTAATTAATTCTAAAAGGAAAACTGTTATTATTACTTTTGAGATATATATAAACTCTCTATTGTATATTCCCATAGAAATTAAATCAAAGTTTCAATAAAATTAAAAATGAGAATACTTTTATATAAATAATATTAGTAAGAAGCAACATAAATTTATTTTAACTAAGCATCCAAGTGATGAGAAGAAACAAATTGACTAACAATAATATAGGAAAGAGAGTGCATGGTTGTTTTAAGTTTTTCATTATTGTAGTTTATTTGACATGGTTGCCCAAAACATATGCTTAATATTTTACAACCAAATGGTTTTTTTTTTTTTTTTTTTAATTTAGATAGTTTCTTAAACACAATATGGTGGAATCAAATTTAAGAGAGAGGGGGGGGAGAGGGGGAGAGTGAAAATGAGGTGGGAGAGAGAGGGAGAGAGAGGGAGGAAAGAAAAAATATAGAGAGAGATAGAGGTGGAGAAAGAGAGGGGGTTACAAGGGACGGATGGGGAGAGAGTGAGGGATATAGGAGGGAAGAAAGAGAAGAGGAAATCAGAGATACAAAGAGAGAAGGGGAAGAGAGAGGGGGGGGGGGTAGTGATAGAGTTAGAGGGAAGAGAGAGAGAGAGTGATGGGGGTGAGAGATAGAGGGATGTGGGACAAAATGAAATAGAGAAAACAAAAGAGAGAGATGAGTCAATAGAGAGATAAATATGGAGTTGGAAGGGGAGAGAAAGGGAGGGAAGAAGAAATACATGGAGGGATAAAAGTATAGAGAGAGGGGGAGTGATAAGGGAGAGATGGAGAGATATTGTCGGAGAGAGGAGAGTGATAGGGAGAGTAGAGAAAGAGAGAGAGAAGCCATCCAAGATCCATCTTAATTGCAGATCAATCAAGTGTCGCGAGCGATCAAATCTCTCGAGAAGAAAACCTTTCCTCAAGATTTGAAATCGAAAAATATGTTTGCACCTCGAGAGATTTGATCCCTCTCAACACTTCATAGATAAACGGTTAAGATGGTTATAGGATGGTTAAATTTAAATTATGAAATGTGTATTCCAAGATAAAAAAAATATAATCAAAAAAATATCGTATAATTAAATAATACGTTGAAATCTAGGTATTCACATCATTAGCTACAAATACAATGTACTACAAGATTTCATATATATTTTTTTAGGATATTATTCAATTTTATTTTAATAAAATAAACATGATAGTCAATAAGAAAAGCTAAAAAAAAATTAACACTACTTAAAATTCTACTTTAGTTGATTCATTCAAAAATAGTCTTGAAGATGGATCCCTATTGCGATTTGAAATGTCCATAGATTTCTTATAACACTTTGGATAATCTAGATCATTCTTCTCAAGTTTTTTTAATATTAAGAGAAGATATATATATATATATATATAACTTAACAATAAATAAAAATAATATGAAAATGAGGGTATAAAAATCATCAAAATTAAATGCGAAAAACAATATAATATTTTTTTGACAAACAAAAAATATTTAAATTAGTTTTATTAATTCATAAAAAAAAATATTTAATATAGATGTGAAATTTTGTAATATTATTTTATATACCTATATATATATATATATATATATATATATATATATATATATATATAACTTGGAAATTTATTGAAGGATTTGTGTGTATAATTTGAAGGAAAATACATTATCTTCCATGCAAAGAATCTATTCAAAGCAGCAATGAGAAAAAATTCTATGAGATTTAATCCTCATCACTAATATTGTTATTATATGTTAATATACTTATATTTCCTATATTAAAAATCCAATAATATGGATTTCTTTTGTCAATTTAACAAATAAATAAGTCATGCATATCTCACTGTGTAATTTTTTTCCAATCCTACACCAATTTGATTGAATTTATCAAGAGATATGAATCAAAAAATAATGTTTATGTGATTTTGTAATGATTTTCCAATGCTACACCAAATAGATTGAGGTTATCAAGAGATATGGATAATATATAATGTTAATATTCTATAACATTGTAATTCTCATCTCGATATTTGTGATGTAATATTATTCAAACCATACTTTGGGAAGCTTCATGTTGTGTATGAGTCTAGGTCTCGCACTATTATCATCACTTTAGGAAATAAGCTATAAAGGATACCAAAGTTAGCCCCACCTATCACCATTTCTTTGAGCTCTACTAAGCAATGAAACAAGATCATCTCCTAGACTAGTAAATTTGTTTTCTTTCTTAGTGACTCTCGAAATAAGGGGAAGATCCCCCGGAGAGATACCTCACATAGCAGAAGTAGGTGGAGAATATCATGGAAGAATAGTGGTACATCATCTGCTCACCCATATGGGTACATATCCACTATCAGGTGAAGCATTCCATCAATATAACCCCCATAGCATTTCAAACCAATGGGACAATAAATCACTACCCCATTTTAGAAAATTAAGAAATAAAGCAAAAAGTCTAGGAGTTGCTACAAAAAGGGAAAATCCGACTAAGTTCCTGACCTTGCGGGAGCCTGGTTTTACTTGTACAGAATATGGATGGGACCTAGAGACTCTACATTAACTATCAAGCACTAAATAAATTTAGTTTTAGGAACAAGTACCCAATCCCATGGATTGATTACCTTCTTGACCAGCTCAACGGGGGCATGTACTTCAATAATATTGATTTGAAGTCTAGATATCACCAAGTTCTAATAGAATCCACAGATGGGTGGAAGATTTCCTTCAAATCTGAGGGTATTTTCGAGATATTGGTCATGCTTTTCAGGTTGAAAAGTTCCCATACAAAATTTATGAGGTTGATGGATGACATGTTGTGGCCCTTTACTGACTCATTCGTGGTTGTATAACTAGTTCACATCCTCATATTCAACAAGAACTGGGAAGAGAACTTCCAACACATTTGGTAGGTCCTTAAAACACTATGATAGCACAAACTATGCAGAGAGAAATGAACCTTTGGCATGAGCGAGATGCAATATCTGGGTTACATCGTTGATGAAAAAGGCATGCATATGGATTTGGCTAAGATCCAAGTCATTTGAGATTGGCCAACCCTGGTCACTCTAATAGACCTTCATAGCTTTTTGGACCTTGAAAGCGTTTATTAGAGGTTTGTGTTGCGATTATCTCATATCACTTGGCCTTTGAGTGAAGTTTCTAAGCGTAGAGTGAAAGATTTTTTTTTTTTAATCCATCTCAACAGAAGTTGTTTGTTCATTTGAAGTGTTATCACCCAAAAAATGTTTGCCTAGCCATTGCTTACTAGGTGGATCAAAATACACCATGTAGAATAACTTTGACCATGGAAAACTCAATTTCAACATAATAAATAATTTAGTGAACCATTTTCCTAAGGTATTTCTGATGTAGGAGCATCCTACTCCATAGATTCATTTTTTGAAGAGACCTAAGGGGAATGTTTATTTTATGAAGGGAGAGATTTCCTAATGTTTTAATTATTAAAACTATGATTAATTTGTGATTATTCTCAAACGTGTGAGAAAATTTGAGGTCTTAGGTGTTATAATTTCCATGCATATTTTATGGAGCTAAAATATCTCTTGGAGATTGAGTGAGGGATTTAGGATTTTGGTGAGGATATTTTATAGGATATGAACTAAAATTAGTTCAGAATCTTTTCATTGTAAATATGATATGCCTTGAAGGCATTCGTGGTTGGATTGGATAGGAAGTAGATAGTGAGAAGTGTGAGTAAAAGAAGGTCCATGAGACCAAAAGGAGAGGTAAGTGTGACATTATTGCTAATTGTATTGATCCTCCCTTTGTGGTGTAAAATAATCAGAGTTTTATTGAATTTCCTGATTGAAATTAGTCTGGCGTGATTGGGTGTATCATCCATTAATTTGATGAATAGATCAAGTTTGTTTGGTTATTGTTATAATAGAGTATACACATTAGTGACAAGACTAGTACTCTTTTATATTATGAATTGGATTGGAGTTTTCATTAGATACTATGGATCTTTGTGTTAATACTTTGGGAAGTGAAAGAAGCTATACAATGATCAAGTCATATTGGCTCACTCTTGTACAAAAAGGAATATGTGTTGATTTTTGTTCTGAGTTGTGGAGCATCAAATCCCTTTGAGGAAACACAATGATGATTTGAACCATTCAAGGTTCTAGCTTCAAGATCAAGCTTTGGATTATCTATTTACTAGATGAGGTTAATCCGAAGTTCTTAAATCAATTATAGTCAGAATTTGTTGTCAAGGGTCAAAGTTCCAACCCTAATCTAGAGATCAACCATTTTGTCAGTTGTTGAGGTGAGCGTTAGCATACAGGTGAAACTATAGCATGTGAAAGCAAGCATAACGCCGAAATTGTATGTGTAGTGACTCGAAGGTGTTTGCATAGCATCTCTAGTGTGTGTCCAACACATGCGCAGTGAATCTGCAGACTCAACTGAAAACACAGGGTTATGGTCAAATCTTGATTTTTCTATACTTCCTTTGGATCTTTGGAGAATAAATATACATAAACACTGTGTTTTTCTGTTGTACATTGAAACATGCTCCATCAACCTCCAGATCGATCACAAGAATTCCAAGAGAGCTCCAATTCTATCATAAGATCGATGGAAAAGGTTTCAAAGTGCACTAAAGAATGTTTTTTTTTCGGTTATGAAAGTATAATCTGTTTTTTGAATGGATCATCCACTTGTTTCTAGAAATGGAAGGCTGTAAATTTATGTAGATGTTCTATGCTTGATGCAATTTTACTTTTATAACAGAAATCACATAAATAGTTAAGTAAAATGCTGATAGAACATACCAGTGGATCTATAGAAGACAAACCAGAAACAGAAGAATGTGTTGGTGCGTTACGGAAGTCAACAGGATGCTTCAACCAGCAAAGTCTCCTTGATCAGCCAACCCAGAATGTGTCACAACAATCCTCAAATAAGTTACCAAGTCAAAACAAGTCAACTCCAAAAAGTCAACGTTGTCCAAAAAAGTCAACGCAGGGCAGCAACATAAATGTCAACGCAACTCCAACTTCAGTCAACCTTTTGTCCTTGGTTCTTGTGCCAATGTGTACGGCCTCCCAAAATCAAAGTTTCCAATAAATTTCAGCCTCTTTAGACCATGCGTTGACCAAAGTAAATGCTGGTCAAACTTCCTAGGAAACCCTAGCTGCAACTATTGCGTCCTTCTTCTTGGCTGTAATAACTCGTCCTTCTTCCCACGTGTGAGCTGAAATCATCCTCGAAGGAGCTCGTACTAAATCATAGAAGAGAAGAAGATGTGTGGTGAGTGAGTGTGAAATGCTCTCCAACTTTGACTGTATTTATATTCATCATTGCGGTGTGTGACACATCTGCTGGGGGTGTAAAACCTTAAGGCCGACTTGCACATATAATTTGTTATAAATAATAAATTCAAAATAAATGTTCTGCTCATCGGATTAAGATAAATTTTATATGGATCTTACACCTCTCCGAAAGAGGAATCCAATAAAAATATCGGTATCTTCATCTGAGCATCACAACATGGAGTTTGGACCTAGTTGTCCAATTTTAACACTCCCTCTCAACTAGGGAGAACTCCATCCATCAGTGCAACCAAACATCATGCGTCATCCCGCCGTAACTTGCTTTGCTGGCCTCTTTATTTCAGAACAGAAGTGGGTCAGTCACAAAGACATCATCCCCCGGCTGACAAATCCAGCCCAGAGGTCCGAAACCTCTATTAGACTCACAAAGAGTCTCCAACCAACCCGAAGTTGGTTCATCTGACCCGAAGTCAGGCGGAGGTCCAAAACCTCACTATCAGACTCACAAAGAGTCTCCAACCAACCCGAAGTTGGTTCATCTGACCCGAAGTCAGGCGGAGGTCCGAAACCTCACTATACTTGATCCCAAATCAAGTGGTTGGACCGTGCCATCCTAGATAGAGAGTACGGCAATATTTGATGCGTCCATCAGTCTTTGCTACTAGTCTCTATCCTTTCCCACCTCATTGGAAAAATGAGAGGTACTTCCCATGAGCCCTGAACTCAATGGGTAGGATGCATATGGGGCACAGATAATGAGAGGTGAACCAACTCAAAATCACAACGGTGGGGTCCAAGCACACCAACAAGGTTTGGCAAGCCTAGGCTTGTGGTTGCCCATAGCTCTGAGAAGCTCTCCCCAAAGCCCCCTAGAGCTCCCAGAGCTCATTGTCCAACAAGACCCACATCATAGCGTCGTTCCACGATACCAATATTCTCACGGAAGGTTAAGAACTTGACCTTCCCCATGGTCTTAGTGAGAATATTTGTGACCTGCTTATCAGTTCCTATATGATCAAGCCTTACGGCACCTCGTTGTACAATATCCCTGATGAAATGGTACCTGATATAAATATGCTTGGATCGGTCGTGGAACACAACATTCTCAGTCATGCGAATCCCACTCTGGTTATCACAAAGTATCATGGTGGTATCTAGCACATGTCCAAATAGCTCACTAAAGAGCTTTCGCAACCAAACTGCTTCACAAAAATCCATACTCGCTGCAATGTATTCAGCCTCAGTGGTGCTCAAAGCCACCGACTTCTGCTTCCTACTTATCCATGAGATTGAAGCAGAACCAAGATTGAAACATCATCCCGATGTGCTCTTACGATCCACCACACTACCAGCTCAATCGGTATCAGTATATCCACAGACTGTCACACTCTCGGCAGTGTATCTTAGCCCATGGTTTATCGTGCCCTGAAGATATCTCAGAAGATTCTTGGCACCAACCCAGTGAAAGTGATGAGGCTAAACCATCTGTTGACTCAAAGTGTTCACTACAAAACATATATCTGGATGGGTGTTCACTAAGAACATCAAAGCTCCTACGAGTTGACGATACTCAGTAGGATTGGCCAATATGGGCCCAGCAGCGCTGCCGCTCAACTTCTTGAAGTTGAGTTCCATCGGTGTTGACACGGTCTTGCAGTCCACCATACCAAATCTTTCCAGAAGTTTCACAATGTATTTTCCTTGAGAAAGGAAAATCTCTCTAGGTCTTTGCCAGACCTCCAGGCCTAGGAAGTAGTGCATCAGTCGTAGGTCCTTCATCTCGAACTCAACAACGAGCTCCCTCTTACATTAATGAATGAGAGGGTCAGCACCTGCCAGGAAGAGGTCATCAACATACAACACTAGAATGAGAGGTTTCCCCTGGACAACCTTGAAGTAAAGGTTCGGATCAGCATTACTTCGAGTGAAGCCTAGCTTCATCAAGTAGCTATCCATCCTCTCGTACGAAGCTCTGGGTGCTTGCTTCAACCCATAGAGGGCTTTCTTCAACCTGCAAACATGAGTGTCCCGATCCTAAACTTGAAACCCCAGAGGTTGTTCTACATACACCTCTTCTTTTATTGTACCATGCAGAAAGGAAGTCTTGACATCCATCTGATGAAGACTCCAACCTTGCGTAGCAACGAGGGCTATAATTGATCAAATGGTGGTATATCGTGCTACAGGTGCAAATATGTCATCATAATCTACTCCTTCCTTTTGAGAGAAGACACAGGCAACAAATCTTGCCTTGAACTTTTCAGCACTTCCATCAGATCCATGTTTGATCTTGTAGAGCCATTTTGCAGTGACAACTGATTTGTCCTTCGGTCTTGGAACTACATCCCAGACATCATTCTTGATTATGGAATCATATTCTTCGTGCATATCATCCTTCCAAACTTGATGCTTTACGGCTTCTTCAAAAGATCCAAGTTCAGATTGTACAATGGTACTCATGGCAGCCAGATACCCTTGGTATCTACATGGCTTCTTGCTTTCTCAGAATGTCCCCCTTGGGGCAGCATGTCCCTCAACATCTTTGAGGGTGTCCCTGAGCCATGATGGTCTCTTTCCTAGTGAAGGAGATGGATCAATTGGGTCCATTGGTCCTTCAATATCAGTCATTTTCTCATCCTGCAGTTCTTCTTGATTTCCAGGCCTTTCTTCATGATTTTCTTCAGATCTTGGAAGATCTACTACTTTCTTCAGGGAAGCATATTCGTCAAAAGTGACATCATGGAATATCTCTACTTCCCTTTGACCAGGTACATAGACTCTATAGGCCTTAGAAGTTTCACTGTAGCCCACAAACATTCCTTTCTTCCCAAAAGCATCCAGCTTACTTCTCTTTTATTTTGGCACATGAAAATAAACAGGACATCCAAAAATTCTAAAGTGTGAGACATTAGGTTTCTTACCAGTGAAAACCTCTTCGGGAGTTTTGGAGTCCAGAGTGGAATGAGAACATCATTTTTGAATGTATACAACAGTATTTGCAACTTCTCCTCATAGGAACTTCGATAGACCCTGGTCACATAGCATGGCACGGATAGCTTCCACAATGGTCCAGTTCTTTCGTTCAGCAACACCATTTTGCTCAGGAGTATAAGTAGTAGTATTCTCCCTCTTAATGCCAGCTTCTCTGAAAAATTCCTTGAACTCATTTGACTCATATTCAGTGCCATTATCAGTCCTCAAAATCTTGATCTTCTTTCCTGTCATATTTTCCAGCAAGGCTTTGAAGGTACAAAACCACATGAAAGCCTCATCCTTCTTCTTCAAGAAGTATATCCAGGTTTTTCAGGAGAAGTCATCAGTGAATGTCATGTAATAAGAAAATCCTCCCAGGGATGTCACGAGTAGCATAGCAGATATATCAGAATGGACCAATTGCAAAATATTAGATGTCTTTGTGACACTTGAGGGAAAAGGTCCCCTTGTATGCTTTCCTTCGGCACAACCCTTAAATACACCTTCATGATTATTTCCAAAGTTGGGCATCCCTGTCACCACCTTCCTTGCTTCGGGAAGGGCCTTGTAATGAAGGTGTCCAAACCTTCCGTGCCATAGTTCAGTTTGTCGCATAGTATCACGTGTCATAGCTCCTAGTGGACTTCCTTCAACCTGGTACAGTGTTCCAACTCTAAAACCAATCACGATAGCTTCCTTGAGATTCTTCTTCCACATGCGCACATTTCCATCAATGAATGCCACATTGAATTCTTTGTCTTCAATCACTGATATAGACGCAAGGTTCTTCTTCAATTTTGGTACATATAGTACATCCTACAAATAGATGCCTTGTCCTTGAGACAAGTGGAGGGTCACAGTCCCTGTCCCTTTCACGTGATATGTGGCATTATCTCCAAGGATAATTTCTAGATTAGTGTCCTTCTCAACCATATCAGAGAGTGCTTCCTTGAACCCAGTGATGTGTCTTGAGGCACCAGTATCTATCAGCTAGACATCCATAGTGTCGGGTGGGGATGCAGCAGAAAGGGCAGATACAAGAATGTATTCATTTCTTTTATCAGCAACATTTGACTCCTCATACCTGGAGTTTCTAGACCTTTTGAAAGGTTGATTGTTTCCATCAGAGGGAGCCTTCCTCTTTTCTTTGGATCTGTTGTTTCTTTGATTTCCATTCCTCTGGTTGTTGTTGTTTTCATCACTATCAGGATAATCCTTCTTGAAAGGACATTCTCTAGCATAGTGACCAGGCCTATGACAAGTGAAACACTTGCCCTTCTTTCCTTGGGCCCTAGCTCTTCCTTTTTTCTTAGGACCAACACAGTTGTTCTTTCTAGAATGAGCAGCATAGGAAGCATTTCTATCATTTTCGTATTCCTTCATTCTTGTTTCTTCTTGCATGCATCTTGATAGTAGCTCGTCAAAGTTAGGAATTGTACTATTATTAAGAATGGTAGTAGTGAAAACCTGCCATTCATATGGGAGCCCTCCAAGTGCGGTGAGTACCATCTCACGATCAGCTATTGTCTCCCCAATAGCCCACAGATTGTTCCCGATTTCGGTCAATTTTGTAGTAAAGTATGCTGACACTCATCCTGCCTTTCTTTAGATTATCTAATGATTCGCAACAATAGCACTTGGTTTACATTGTTAACTTTGAACATTAGGATAATCTTATCATACCTGATGTTCCCAACTCGTAGATGTAGGCCACTAGACTTTTATGAATGGATTCCCCGATCACCGCCTTTGCTTTGATTCTCCCCCTTATACTTGGTTTTGGCAGCTAGCCGTAGCAGTGGATGGAGGTTCTCGTATCTTTTACCCACTACATATTCCATGATCATGGTCTTCCAATTTGAGATCTAATATCATCTTCCAAGCATGAAATCATCCCTTCAACAAACTTTGTCATCCTCCTCTGAAGCCATAACTTGTGGAACCCATTTTTTCTTTTGGTGATTGCTAGGCGTGCTTAGGCATTGTCTTCACCTGCAACCCTGACACTGTGTAAAATTATGTAGATGTTCTATGCTTGATGTAATTTTAATTTTATAACAGCAATCACATAAAATAATTAAGTAACAACATAGAATACAATTAAGAACAAGAGAAGACAAACCTAAATAAAAGAATGTGTTGGTGCATTACGGCCATTTTCAACAGATGCTTCAACCAAAGAAGTATCCTTTTGATCACCAACCCGGTCGTGTCACAACAATCATAAATTGTTGTCAAGTCAACACAAGCCAACCCTGGTAGTGTCAAATGTCTTAAAAGTCAACAATGTGGCAAAGAACATAAATACCTGAATTAAACAACTTCGGTCAAAATTTTAACTTTTGGCTTCTTGTGTCAATGTGTAATGTACCCCAAAAATCGAAGTCAATAAATTTCAGCCTCGATTCATGCGCTTTCACCAAAGTCAACGTTGGTCAAACTTCCTAGGAAACCCTAGCCGCAAAGAATTATGCCCTTTCTTAGTCGTAATAACCTGTCCTCTTCCCAAGCAGAGCTGAAATCATTCTCCAAGGAGCTCGTACTAAATTAGAGAAGAGAAGAAGATGTGTGGCGAGTTATGTGAAACGTCTTCCCATTTCGACCGTATTTATATTCATCATCGAGGTGTGTGACATGACCGCCTGGGGTTCAAACCTTAAGGCCGACTCCGTACATATAATTTATTATAAATAATAACTAAAAATAAATGTTCGCCTATCAGATTAAGAATAAATTTTATATGGATCTTAAACCTCTCCGAAAGAGGAATCCAATAAAAATATCGGTATCTTCATCTGAGCATCAGAACATGGAGTTTGGACCTAGTTGTCCAAATTTAACAAAGGCCAATCTCTAGTTTGAATGAATCATTTGCAAATGGAAATAAGAACATCTTCAGTTTCAGCAATGAAATGTGTTTTTGGGGATTTATTTTTTATTAAAATAAAAATGGTCCATATAGATATGGGTTTTTTTATTAGATTCAAACCCTACCGATGGATTATATGTTGCAGATTTGGTTTTTTTTATATCCAATATGGAACCCTTTCTATAGAGAAAACATGTATATCTAGAGGTAATTGGGCCCATATTGGGCATCATTTGGTATCAAAGCAGGATTTTCTCTAAAATAAGATCAAGGAGGCTCATTTCAACTCATTTTTAAATTGAGGAACAAGTTTTTTTATATGTTGCAGGTTTAAACAAGACCATGACAATGGAAAGATGTTAAGTCCCTATATTATTATTGTAGTCCCTTATTATGTTAGTGTAGCCCCCCTTATTGTTATTGTTGTACCCTTGTAACCCCCATATTGCTATTATTGTGCCCTTACAATATTATTGTTAGGTCGGCTAGGATTACATTGTGGCCCCACTAGGATTATATTGAGGCCCCATGGATCCCTATATATAGAAGGAGGTTTTGGTCATTTGTATCATCCAAGAATTTTTCGTTCATGTAATGTATTGGAGGTTGCCCCCTTGAATTGGCTCATTTATAAGGTGTTGATATCTCTTTTCTTCTCTTTTTGGAGCTAGTTTCACAACATTTGGGATTAGAGCTTTGAGATTATAGGGTTTCGTTGCTCCAAATAGGTCATCGTGGCATTTTCGATATAATTTTTTTTTATCAAGGTTCAGAATCTAAAATTTTTAGAGTGCGAAGCCAAAATCCTAAGGAACATCATCGCAATATTTCAGAGCTTGGTTTGCAATATTTTTGGATATATGATCTGTGCAAGTTAGGTCATTTTGCAGGCTCCTGAATTTAACCTAAACAGGTCATCATGGTATTTTCTTAATAATTTTTCTTCTACAAAGGTTCAGAAGCTAAAATTCTTAGAGTGCGAACCCAAAATCCTAAGGTACATCATCGCAAAAATTTAGATATTGGTTCACAATATTTTCGAAGATACGAGCTGTGGAAGTTAGGGCTTTTTGAGACTTCTAAATTTCATCTCAAATAGGTGATCATGGGAAAATATTCATAGCTATCTCTCTGAGCATCAGATTGGAATGCTGTAAATTTTTTTCATAATTAATCCGACTGTAACGTTTGGTATATCAATTTCAGAGCCAAATGCGGAAACAGTGACACATGGCAAGTCGTACAAGTTCTCTCTACTGAACAAGTCCAAAATTGGGTCATTGTAGGAGATTGGACATAACTTTGCCTTGAAGAATCCAAATCAGATCAGACATGTGTAATTTGAAAGAAGGTTCAGAGGGCTACGACATGGCTCAATTTCAAATATTGAGGATCTACAATTATAGAGAGAATTCAATTTCAATATCAAGCTCCTCAAAAGGAAGTAAAAGGTGTGTAATTTGTTTCTGAATTGCATAAGTCTTTTTTCAAGAATCAAGTTGAATTGATTCCAAGGGCATATTGTAAAATAGATATTAGTATTGGATTCTAAAATGGCCCATAAAAATAATTAAACACCCATTAATACTTTAGAAGGCTATACTATGACACATGAAGAGGAAGAATTGCAGTATGAGATATCAAAATTACGGTACGAACTGCTGCAACAAATTTCGATCTTACGAAGAGGAACCGAAGATGACATAGATGGTTTAAAAGTAGAAATGTAGGCTAAATTGGATGGTTTGAAGGATCAAATAATAGCTAATATGGATGATAAATTAGTGGAATATCACATCGAGCATCAACAACAAGTTCTCCAACTCTCAAAGGATAACCTAATGTTGGTGCAAAATCTAATGAAACAATAGGAAGATAAACATTACATCGAAAGATTTTTTGAAGCAGTCACAGAAACAAGAACTCAACAAGTACGATCAATTTCAGTGTATCTGAGCAAATGGAAGAACTTTCCTGTAGAATATTCCACATGGGAGGATGAAAATTTTATACAGAAGCATCAAGAAATAATCAAGCATTGAGACAACACTTGTTTGAAGGAGAGGGGCATGTTAAGTCCCATATTAATAGTGTATTCCCTTATTATGTTAGTGTATCCCCCCTTATTGTTATTGTTGTACCCCTATAACCCCCATATTTTTATTATTGTGTCCTTAAATTATTATTTTTAGGTCGGCTAGGATTACATTGTGGCCCCACTAGGATTATATTGTGGCCTCATGGACTCCTATATATAGAAGGAGGTTTTGGTCATTTGTATCATCCAGGAATTGTTCATTCATGTAATTTATTGGAGGTTTCCCCCTCGAAGTGGCTCATTTCTATGGCGTTGATATCTCTTTTCTTCTCTTTTTCGAGTTGGTTTCAAGAGGAAGAGATTTGAATTGGGTATAGAGCTTGTAATGCTATTTGAGGCAGTATAAGTGAAACTTACGTATCGATATTGAATTTTGTGTGCAGAGGTGAATTTCCAGCAGTGGAATTGCAAAATACTATAATGAATTGCAGAGGAGAGTTAGCAAAAGGTACCTGAAGACTAAGGAAAAGTAAAACTTGAGATCATTCCATCTAAGGGAAGAGTGATAAAAAGAAAATATCATTGAAAGAAGGTCTTGTTAAGTGTTTAATTTTGATGAATATTTATGTGTATATGCAGGTAGCAGTAGACAAGGGAATTGTGGTAGCCATACAAAGAAGAAGAAGAAAGGGAGAAGAAGTGCGGAAGCCAGATAAGAGAAAGGGAATGATCAAAAGGGTTCTAGAGGAAAGATAACAAATTGATCCCATGAGATCAAGCATAAGAAGGAATCTTGATAGGGGATTGTGTAGCAGTAATTGAGACTAGTGGACATGGAAAGTTCACAAGAGGAAAGGTGAAAATGACTCCAGAGAGTCAAAGGAAAGGCTTAGAAGAAATCTATATAAAGAGGAAAGGATATGCTAGAACATATGGTAGAAGGAGAGTATATGATGAAAACGTTGATAGTGATATGGTTGAATTAAGGGCACAAATCAATCATTTTGAACAACTGCTACGAAAAGAGATTAGAGAGGATCCAAAATATGGAGTGAATGCAAGGAAAGGTGTCAAGTGGTCTGTTATGGGGTTATTTTCCAAGAAGTTGATGCAAAAGATGAATATCTAGATGAAGGAGGAAAACAAACCTAGTAGAATTAAACTTAGAGAAGAAGTTCACTTTTGTGAACCTGAAGAAGGATCAATCCTAGGAAAGTATGATGATGAGAGTGATGGGATGATGGAGTGCTTGGAGTAACAAAGAAAGGAGATTCCGATGACATCAAGTGAAGAATGAAATTGTAATGTATTTCAACCTAATTTTTTGTATGAGTATGAAGTTTTAGGTACTAAGTATCAACCAAATGGAGCTTAAAAAATGCCAAAAATGAAGGAAGGAGCAACAATCAAAGAAAATAATGACTATGCTTCTAGAGGACAACAAGGGGTAGCTGATTATGGAGTTGGACAGTTTCAATGGAGTGTTTTAGAATAAGGAAGTTCAACATTATGTCATGAAGACAACCTTGAAGAAGGTTATGAAAGAGATCATATCAAAATTTCACAATTTTGTGAAAAGAGGAGTAATATGGGAGGTATAATTTGTTGGTTGTACATTTTTTTATTGAGTGTTTATCTAAATATTTCTGAAGAAATTGTTTGTATGACGGAGAGTTATTGGGAACTGGAAAAGGAGGAGACAATGTATGTCTTACAGATGTGCAATTATG
Organism: Pinus albicaulis; assembly: GCA_034641835.2. Taxonomy (NCBI): domain Eukaryota; kingdom Viridiplantae; phylum Streptophyta; class Pinopsida; order Pinales; family Pinaceae; genus Pinus; species Pinus albicaulis. Next base: position 21,865 of record JAXQQM020075902.1, read on the forward strand.
GAAAAGGAAGAGCTGGTAAGGAGAGTGCAGCTCAAGACAATTCTGTCAATGGAAAAGAAACTGTAAAGATTCAAAGACTAGGAAGCTTCCAAGGATCCAAGGAAGAAGAGATATTATTATCTCATGTAGTTAGGAAAAAAAGGTGACTAACTTATGAAGACAATTATGGATAATAATTTGTAGAAATTTCTCATGGAAGGACAGAATATGGCTATGGTTAGAAATGTCATGATGAGGTTTATGCAGACCCAAGAATTAATTAGGACAGAAATCAGATTGTTGATTGTGATCAGAGAGCTATAGAATATCGATAACAAGTACAAGAAGAAGCTCATGTAACAAAAAATTGTAGCCAAAAAGAAGAGAAATGTATGTTGGAAATTGAGCATGAGCCCAAGAAATGTCAGGAAGAATGTAATTTCTGAAAAATGTTTGAATGTGTAGGTACAGAAGATGGAATAAATTAACCTTCCGTGGAGTAGCTAAAAGGAGAATGGTTAAACAAATCATATTATTTGGAAGTTTATGAAGGAAAGTGGGAGAAAAATCTTGAAATTATCTCATAGTACAAGGCCGGAACATTAATGGATCAATGGAAAGGATTACTTTAGGATGACAAGAATTGTAAATATAGGTTTGAGAATGGAAGAAATGTTTGGAAGATTGACAGAGACAAAGGGATAGGCTTGAAGATAATTCATGTTTTAATTTTCTGAATTGGTTCCAATAGGAATATCATAATTTTCAAGATGTAATTTTGTATGATCATTTCTAGATGACCATGATGATCATGAAATATTTCATTTTTAATTTTTTTTAGGGTTTAGAGAAAAATTTAGTGGATGGTTTGCATGAAGAGCAGTATTCCCAATAGGATGGAAATTTGGATGAAGAAAGAATAATTTTAACAACTCTTATGCAGGGTACTATCGAAGCCAAAGACGACTGTAGAGAAAGAGACATGGAAAAATTTGAACAAATTTTTTTCACAGGTCCAAAAGGAGGTGAAGACCAAAGATTTGATGGTGTAGAATCTGAAAATGTAGATAAATATGATGTGAATGCAAAGATCAAATGGCAAGATGAAGAAATTTAAGAGAAAATTTTCACAATTTAAAATCAACATACAGGTGATTGTTTTCTTGTTTTCATACCAAGCAAGTAGTTAAGCAGGTTTGAAGATGAAGGACATCCACATAAAGAATTGGATGTGTGGACAATGGGAAAAGTAGAGGAATGGTATATTATAGCTTTTGTCAATGAATTGTGTACTGATATTCATCATGATTAGAAAATAACCTCTTGGAAGCAACCCCTGATGGTTATAGTGGAAGCACAAGATAAAAAAATTGATAAAAGGTGCATTGAGAAAGGCTATAAATATTTTCAAACCTTGAGAACAAAACTTGTTGAGTGTCAGATATATTCTGAAGGAGTAAATTATTCAGTCTGAAGAGGCAGAAATCAGTAGCAGGTAGAGATAAAGAATACAACATTGGAAATAAAATCTTTCAAGTGGATAACAGGGAACACAAGAAACACCAAGAAGGTGATTGTTAATTCAAGTAAGAGAAATATGACTACACAAAGAAAATTTAAGAATTGGGATCCAAGAGGAATTCCTACATCTACAAGGCAGCAATAAGATGAAAAAGCATGTGGTGAGAAACAACATAAAGTTTGGAAACTAGGATGAATTCAAAAACTAAAATTCATGATTAGGAGATCATGGAAGATTTTGTTCCTTGGGAGTCTGATGCAGCAACATCCTACTCCATAAATTGATTTTTTGAAGAAATCTAAGGGGAATTTTTATTTTCTGAAGGGAGAGATTCCCTAATTTTTTAATTATTAAAATGATGATTAATTTGTGATTAATATTGAATTTTTGAGAAGATTTGAGGTCTAAGGTGTTAGAATTTCCATGCATATTTTATGGAGATGAAATATCTCTTGGAGATTAAGTGAGGGATTTTAGGAGTTTGGTGAGGAGATTTTATAGGATATGATCTAAAATTAGTTTAGAATAATTTGATTATAAATATGATATGCCTTGAAGGAATTCATGGTTGGATTGGATAGGGAGTAGATAGTGAGTGGAAGAGAGTGAGAAGTGTGAGTAAGAGAATGTCCATGAGATGAAAAGGAGAGGGAAGTGTGAAATTATTGCTAATTGTATTGATCCCCTTTCTGGTGTAAAATAATACTAGTTTTATTGAATTTCCTGATTGAAATTAGTCTGGTGTCATTGGGTGTATGATCCATTAATGTGATGAATAGATCAATTTTGTTTGGTTCTTGTTATAATAGAGTATACACAGTAGTGACAGGACTAGTACTATTTTCTGTTATGAATTTGGTTCGAGTTTAGATTTGATACTGTGAATCTTTGTGTTAATACTTTGGGAAGTGAAAGAAGCTATAGATTGATCAAGTTAGACTGGCTCACTCTTGTACACAAAGGAATATGTGGTGATTTTTTTTCTAAGTTGCAGAGAATCAAATCCCTTTGAGGAGGAAACAAAATGATGATTTTAACCAGTTATGGTTATAGCTTCAGGATTAAGCTTTGGTTTATCTATTTATTAGACAAGGTTCAAATAAAGTTTTTAAGTCAGATTTGAACATAGAGTTTGTTCCCAATTGTAGTCAAAATTTGTTGTCAAGGGTCAAAGTTGCAGCCTAGATCTTGAGATCAATCACTTTGTCAGTTTCTAAGGTGAGAGTTAGCATAAAGGTGAAACCGTAGAGTGTGAAGTAAAGCATAACACCGCAATTGTATGCGTAGCACCTCAAAGGTGTTTATGTAGCATCTCTAGTGTGTGTGAAACACATGCATACGGAATGTGTAGCCTCAACTGAAAACACAACGTTATGACCAAATCTTGATTTTTCTAGACTTCCTCCAGATCTATGGCGAATCACTCTGCGTGACCATTGTCTTTTTCCATTGTACATTGAAACATGCTCCATCAACCTCCTGATTGATCACATCAATTCCAAGAGAGATCCAGTTTTGTGATAAGATCAATGGAAAAGGTTCCAGAGAGCACAAGTCTTTGATAAAGGCATAAAGAATGTTTTTCTAGTGATGAAAGTCTAATATGTTGTATGAAAGGAGCATTCATGTGTTTCTCACAATCGAATGCCAATCTCTAGTTTGAATGAAGCATCCATGAATGGCATTAAGAACACATTCAGTTTTAGCAATTAAATGTGTTGTTGAGAATTTAGCTTTTGTTAAAATAAAAAGCGCGCATACAGATCTGGGGTTTTTTATTATATTCAAACCATACCGATTGATTATATGTTGCAAATTTGTTTTTTTTCTTATGAAATATGGAACCCTTTCTATAGTGAAAATAGGTATATCTAGTGGTAATCCAACCCATATTGGGCATCATTTTCTCATTAAAATCTAAAAGCCCCATGAGAATAATTAAATAAGTCATTATTTATTAAACATTCTCAAGAAATAATTTTTAAATCATTATTTGATAATTATTTCTTATCACATTTGACTTAATCACCTTGGAAAAAATAAATAAACCATTATTTGTTTATTATTCCTATTATCCTTTATTTTTCTTATGAGATCATTATTAAACCATTATTTAAGAATTGTTTCCTTTTTAATTCTCACAAAGTGATTAGTACATCATTTTTAATTGTTAATTACTTCAACCAATTTCTAAATAAAGATATTTTACCTTTTAAATAACTTTTCCCTATCAAAAAATATAATAAAATATCCACAATGACTAGATTTTGAAATAGTCAACAATATTTTATTCTTTTCTAATTCTCAATCTATTCTAATATTTTTTCTGTAAAGAGAGGGTTTTCTCTCCATTCTTCACCATGACCATTTTCATCATCACCATTATCGTTTCATTACACTTGAGCTCCAACTTTAGTTCAAGTTTATTTTTGTTTTCTTTCCCATTGCAAGTTCAGAGAGAATCACATAGCTTAAGCACAAGGACAAGAAAAGGACCCATCCCACATAGGGGAAACTACAAACCCATGTTGTTATTTCTCCTCACTAGATAATTTAACAAAATTATCAATTGATTAATTCCTTCATTGGGCTATTACACTTTAATTTCTTATTACTATGTGTTTATTTTTGCAAGATATGTTTGGATGTTGGGTTTTCTTCATTTTTTATTGCAAATCACAAGCGTATACAACCATATTTTGTTGTTAGGGTTTTATTCAACCATCAATTTAAGGGAATATTTTTTTGTACACATACTAAGAATTTCAATACTAACATGAAGCATCATCTTTAATCTTCCAGTCTTGCAACAACCATTTGAAATTGAGACAAACACCTCTGACTATGTTATTGATGTAGTTATCACCTAACTAGGGCATCCAGTGGTCTATGAAAATGAGACACTTTACGATACAATTTTAAAATATCCCACCTACGATAAAGAGATGTATCCAATAATGTAAACTTTCCAATAATGGAAACATTACATTGTCGGGAAGGAGATGGTCATCCACACAATCACCAACATCTTCAATTTGTACATACACAAGGGATGTTTCAAAATTATCACCATCATAAGTGGTACACATTTCTATAACAATTTCATTTGAACATTAAATACAAGAATGGTAGCACCAATCGAGTTTCTAATTGCCTAAGTCATCCCCCTGTTGCAACGTTGACCATTTTTCTCAACTCTTATGGAAACAAGACTTTGGATGGCCACAAATATATTAAAATTATCTTGAGTTGGATACCACATACTAGATGTAAGTGGATGGCAAACAAGTTCTCTTCCACCTGCAAGATGCATTATTATGCTACCTAGGCCACATTTTGTTCCTTCAAATGAGTGTGCCAAGCTAATTTGGGAGGCACACTAAATTTCAGTCATGGGACACTTTGGTGCGGATAAAAATGTGGTCATTTTATATAAGTATTTTTATTAACCAAATATTTGAGAGGATGTTGCAAAATACATCATCTCGTGCATTTGTTATGCCATGGCCGAACAAAAATTTAAGAAGAAATTCCTATATACCCCTCTTCATACTCCTAGTCAGCCATTGGAATTCATCTCCATGGACTATATTTCTAGCCATCCTTCTACCAGGCATGGAAATGACTATATATTTGTTGTAGTTCACCAATTTTCTAAGATGCCCATATTGGCTGCCCGCAGTAAGATTATTACAGCAAAAGCCACTGCCAAAGACAGCTTTGTACGATTGTGGGTGCATTTTTGGATCCTATGGGCCATTATATCGTATCAATATATCAATATCCTAAGAAAATTTTGAATGAAAATTTGGTTATTATTGGACACCAAGCTCACCAAGTCGACTACAATCCAACCCCACACTCATGGAAATACAAAGGTCATCAAAAGGATGACTATGAAAATATTACACATGTATAACTCCAAGCATCCATGAAAATGGGATGAGAGTATTGCCTCTATGCAACATAATTGTAAAAAATCTCTCCATATCTCGACTGACCATATTCCATTTGAAGTGGGCTTAGGATTTCAACCATTATGTCTCCTTGATGTCTCATTTGTTTTTGCAACTACACAGGAAGACTCTGACCATGTTCAGTCTTAAGCTGATAAAGCCACCATATTTATTGAGCACATTCAACATAACTTATAGTAGGTTAATGACATATTTGAGAAACCCAATGCTAAGTATAATAAATGGCATGATAACCATTGGGTGCCACATAAGTTTCTGGTGGCTAATAAAGTTTCGTTACATATGAAAATATAATTCCTTTTTGGAACCCACCAAAAGCCTTGGTCACTTTGATACAAGACTTACAACATCCCCAAGGTTGCGGGAGAAAACACTTTTGATCTCAGTATTCCCCGATTCTGTGGCTTTCACATCATATTAAATCTGGACCACCTTTGGCCCTAATTTCCACCATTGTTGGACACATAAGAAATCGTTGAGTAGTTGACACTACCATAGCTCAACCTAGAATGCATTAAATATAAAAAAATTGATCGGATCATGGAAACATAGATCAAGAAAACTCACAAATAAATGCTCCAACTATATCGAATTTTTAAATTTTTTTAGCTCATGCTCCAGGGAAATTGGTTCACTAGGGACTAAATTCAACAGAAGTTTCCCCATCTCATGGAGGCACTCAACACAATCGGGAGCATTACCTTTTAATGTAGGAGGAATTATCCAAGTGTATATTGGTGGCCACCCTTCTACTCCAATTAGACCCCCAATTTTTTTTTCTATGCCCTTAATTGTAGCACATTTTACTATTTTTGGCATTTTTTTGAGTCCTCAACTTCCACAGCCATTTTGAGGCCCTAAAAGACATTTTTTTTGTTAAATGGGAAATATTATAGCTAATAACATGGGTTTTTATCCAATTTTTCTATTCATTGGATATATATTTCTAACAAGGTATTATAATCATTAGACAAAGATTGTATGAAAAAATTATGACCCCAAGAGGTTGATATATGAACTAAAGGGGCCCACAAAATTTTTTTGCTTCATATCCTAGGGTTAGGTTTTTATATGTTTAGTGCTATACCTTGTTTCATAATAGTAAAAATTCCTTCAAGCCTCATTGTAACAAAATTTAGATGTATGTAGCCATCACATCTCTTCTAAGAGATAAGATACCCTCACCCGAGCTAGGTTATTTCTATTCTACATGTAAAAATTATCCATTATTTATCATTAATGAATTCAAGTTCATTTTTTTGTAGAATTGTGTTTATATTTTGAATGTGTAGTTCATTTTGTTCCTACGTAAATTTGGATCACGCAATTCATAATGGGAGGAGGTATCAAACCTTAAGGATGTTGTAGTTCATACCAAGAGAGAGCAAAGATTCAGATTTCAGAATGAGGAAGAGATAAGTGTAGATTTTATTTTCAATGAGTTATACCAATCACTAGTGTTGACCAGATAAGAACAAATGAAGGAAATACAATTCATGCATAAAAAGACCTATCAACCGTAACTGTTGTTAGGAGGAAAGACTGGGAAGGGATGTGATTCTGGTAAAAATAACTCCATATACTGAAAAAACACTTGTACAAGGTAATAATAGCATAAAATATAGTAAATACAAGAAGAAATAGGAAAAGTGGCACTTTCACAGACAAAAGAAACAAAAGCGATGGAAAATGTAGAAAAAAGTGACACTTTACAAACTTACTTCGAAAATTGTTGCAAACCAAATCTGAAGCTCCTTGAACTCATGCATATGGCTATCGCTCCAATGTAAAATGTGAAAATGAGCTCTACAAACCTCCATTATATATATTAAACCCCATGGAATTAGGGTTATGGTTTATGATGTGCATGAATAAAATCAAGGAGAAAGAGAAACTTGTCCATAGATCGGAAATAGAAACTTGTGCAACATGGTCAAAGAGGAATGTGCACTCCCTATTTTTTAGGGATGCATAATTGGCTTGTTTTGGAATACTGTGCATTCAACTGGTAGGAAATACTGTGAAATTTTCAGTGATAAGGTATTACAGAGTTCACTTTCTTAGTTGATTGTGTAGTGCTGACTCTCATGGGAAGATAATGCATTTAACTTTCTCAATGACTTCCTGTGTCATATTATTATGCAACTCAATTTATTAAGGAGTTTTTCAGTTTCTAGTTGCATGGGATTCTGTAGTTCCTTGAGGGAAGACCAAAAAATAGTGCTAAAATAGGAAAATATTTACCTTGTGTTTGGGAGAGAGTTTAATTTCCATAAAAATCCATTCAACTATCATCGACAAGACTATATCATCGTCACACAAGTGTTCCATGCAAATATAAGTGATTAAGACACTATAAAATAGAAAAGAATAATTAAGGATAGTGAAAATGATATTTCCTATAGAAAAAAGGTACGCTCTAAAATTTAAGTGTAGGAAATTTTTTGGAGTGGGGTTGTAGATGCTACAACACCAATATACCTCCAACTTTATTAATTACTCTTCTTGTTCCATCAAAAAAATTTCTGGACATTGTCCAAAAAAAGGAGGTGTGTGATATTATATCTTGTTCCATCGTTTATCACTTTGAAATGACCATTTTTTAAAGCCTTCTTTATTAACCTATTTACTAGTTTAGAAACTAAAACAATAGAAAATTCAGTGAGGGGAACACTTATCTAATACCCCTTCCTAGTTTAGGCCATCAAGGTGTCAACTAATTGATTATGATAGCCAAATATAATGAAGTAATATAGGTCCTCACCCAAATAACAAATAGAATTGTATAAGAATAAGTCTTAGGAAAATCAATCTTACTTTATCATGTGATTTATAGATGTCAACTTTAATCACCATTGATCTTTAATCCATAACCTTCATTGGGTGAATAATTTCTTGTGTGATCCCCATTCTCTTTTTGAATTATATTCCCTATAAAAACTCAAACTATTGGCCATAAATTTCCTTGATAAAACACCTTTCACTCTTTTCGCAATAAACTTCGAGATAATTGTGTAGATGAAATTATATAAGGACATTGACTTTTTTTTCAACGGTTGTTTGGGTTTTGTTTTCAGGAATCAATGTTATAAAATTAGTTTTATAATCTCCTACAATTTAAGTATTTTTCTGAGAACTCAAAACAACCTATAAATAATTATATAGGAAGGCCATGTGGCAATATTATCTTTTTAAAATATCTATAATATTTGTTGCAATTGTGATTTTACAACATTTTTTTGTCATATTTACAAGTCTAGGAAATGAGTTTTATAGCTATACTACTTACATAATTCTAACAACCCTAGGGTCCCTAGAAGTAATTGACTCCTTCGACAACATATTGTTGGACTATAATTTCCCTGGTTAATTTTCCAAAATGATTTGATGCTATTCCTATTATTACATGTCTAAGTAAAAATTGGTATTTTCATGACCTTGCTTTTATTCATATGGCCCTAATCTTAAGCATTCATTATTATTTCACCAATATTATGTTCTTATCTCGTTTATTCTGCAAGCTTTACACTCAATTTTTTATCCTCATTCAAACTGTGATACCCATTACTATTGTAATTTTTTTTTCAAGGATTCTGCCATTCCACTTCTTTGAATAACATATCCTATTTTTTTATTTTTGTCTCCTTCCCATTAGGTAGCTACGTTTTCTTTGTTATTTCATATTTTCTTTTAAAATTAGATAAATGAAAATTCTCTTAAATAGTAATCGCAGGTTTCCAATTATCTTTAATCATGATTATGAACTCTTGCATCTTCAAAAATTGAATATTCAATTTCAATATATTAGATGGTTTATATTGCACTAAGGTTATTTTCGAGCTCAGATCAAGCCTCTTCAAAATTCTAATATCCCCTTTTCTCCTATTCCTTTATGTGGGAATCAACTTTGTAGGTTAATTTCTAATGTACATGGATTCTGTTTCTTCCAAATTTCTTATAATGTAACTTAGAGAATAATTTACTTATGCTCTTAATTCCTCACAGAAAAAAAAATAAAAAAATTAGAACTTCTATCACCATGAAGAATTTATTTTGAAAGCTTATATAATAATCCATGCACAAACCCTGGATTAGGGTTCCCTATCAAATTATGATTTCCATCATGTATCCCATGCCAACGCAATATAAAGCATTAATTGATAAGGTTTAGTTGTGATACTCATCCGTTAATGTTGCAGATTGATTCCAATGTAGAGGGGAAGGTGGTGGATAGATAAGGATTCTAATTACATAGACTACTTTGGACATCAATTTAGATATTATTCCTTAGAGAGACATTCATTCCCACGTACTGTTATGTAGTTGGTTGTCTTTGTTTCATTTGTAGAGCAGTGAAGGTTGAGGAGATTGGCACTGAAGATAGATATTTTTCTTCTGTGATAATTATGGTCTGTGAATGAGGATACCCTATGAGAGGAGAGAAAGGAAGATATCATCATCCTCCCCCTCCATGAAATTTCCAAGGGGTAAAATATTTCGACGAAGATTTAATACATCATATTTGATAATTGGTCACAGCTATGGAGGTGCATGGGAATAGGAACACTTGGCAATGGTCCCTTTGAAGTTAGGAACTTCATTAGAGGAAAATTTAGCCTAAAAGTGATTTTTTCATGTAATTTCCATGTCATAGTATGTAAACCAAACAAGATAATTTAAATTTAAAAATAGGTACAAGTAAATATTTTGGAGGCAAAGTAAGAACAACTATTTTTTTAATCGTATTTTTTACTTATCTGCTTATAGGTTTACTCAAATTTCAAATTTAGGCACTCATTCAATGTAAAATTAAATTCAACCTCCAACGAGTACCCATTATGCATACTTTTGAGAAGACCCACATTGATAAAAAATTAATATACATTAAAAAAACATAACACATTTTTTAGTGTATCTTCATTTTTATGAATATGGGTCTTCTCAAAAGTATGCATATGATGAATGTGTACACTTGAAATTTGAGTAAAACTATAACGCGATAAGCCAAAAATGCAATTAAAACTTTATTTTTCTTCTTTTCCCTTCAAAATTCATAACTATTATTTTATTATTATAACATTGTTTTATTATTTTTCCTTAGGATTCGACTTTTAGGTTGACATTTCCTCTAATATTTTTCGTTAAAGTGATAAGGAAGGGGACTTGTGTGTTGTGGAAAGTAAAATTTTGGGCATAAATATCCACTTAGTCCATATTCAATCTACTCTCAGGGCAGCATTAGGGGCTCTGGGAATTTTATTTCCTGCTCCACCGCCTCCTCTACCTTCCTCCAACTTGCGAGAAAAAATTGGATAATGGATACTTGATTGATCAATTTACCAAGCTTCCCATTCAAGGAAATCTAATATCTCAGAAAAAAAAAGGAAAAGAAACCAGAAAATCCCTTATTTTATGTCCATGTGGAGAAGTAGCAAACTTACTGCAACAAAAAAATTGTTGTAGAAAATCTCATAGGTAAAACCTCTCAGTATGAGGCTAGCACCAACATAGGTGGTGTGTTTGTTGATTAAAAATGACCTATATGGTTAACATAAGGCTATGATGAACCCTTCAAATATCTTGCTTCATATACCACCCTTTCTATCAATATCTACAAAAGGATTTTTGAGCCTCTATGACTTTACTATTTTTCTTCTATTATTATATATCCAAAACTAAGTCATCTCAAACATAATCCACTCATGCTTATCCATGCATATAATATATGTAAATTTTCAATAATCAAATGAAATTGTAAGAATACATCTCGATTTGAAGTCATGACCTCTTACAAACAAATAATTCTCTTCATCATTAAGTCTCCTCAAGTTGTATAATAGTATATATTGCTTTAACAAATTATATATAATAAATTAACATAAATATTATATATTGAATTAGAAAAATTAATAAAAAATATATTTAATTAATTTTTTATTTTAAAATATAAATATCATTAACAAAATTGAATTAATAATTCCATAACATCCAAATTTATGGCCAAGTCAGACACCAACTCATTTGAAACATCCATATTACTCCAATGTGAACCAGGTGAGTTTCGAACTCGAGACCTATCACTCTAATACCACTTGATGGAATCATGATTGTCGTTAGACCAAAACCTATAGGCTTTATTCTCCACTACAATTTCCAAAGTTAGGATCCACGAGAGGTAGTTAGTGCATGTCGTGAAACACACTAGGAATGTTGAACCCAATATCCAAAACTAGGTCGGTTCTAGTTGAGGGAAACAATATCACATTTTTATATTAATTCACATTGTTAATCCAATCACTTTAATTTAATGTACCATCATACATTGAGTTACATCAAATCCAAAATCATCATCTACACTGAAGTCAATGCATATAATGCAAGCAATCAAATAAGATTAGAAATCAATATCTACAATGAAATCAATGCATCTAGAGCAATAAATTAAATAAGATTAGAATTCATCATCTACACTAAAATCAATGCATATAGTGCAAGAAATTAACTTCTATTAAAAATCAGCATCTACACTAAAATCAATGCATCTAATGTAAACAATCAAATAGGATTAGAAATTTGCATCTACGCTAAATAAATGAATATAGTTCAATGAATCAAATAGGATTAGAAATCACCATCTATACCAAAAATCAATACATCTATTGCAATAAAGAAATTATAATTAGAAATCATCATCTACACTGAAATCAATGTATATAGTGAAAGCAATTAAATAGAATTAGAAATCCCTCTCTCTCGAAGTATTTTTCAACCATTTAGAGAACTACACTCTCCCTCTCTCTCTCTCTCTGTGTCAATCTCTTCTCCTTCCCCTCCCTGTCCCTATCCCTGTCCCTCCCTCTCCCTCTCATTCCCCCTCACCATCCCTCTCCCTCTCCCCATCTCTCTCTCTCTCTCTATCTCTCTCTCTCTCTCTCTCTCGCCCTCGACCCTCTCACTTGCTCTCCCTCTCCCTCTTACCCTCTCCCTTTCCCGCTTTCCCTCCCTCTCACCCACTCCCTCTCCCTCTCTCCCTCCATCTCTCTCTTTCTCTCTCTCTCTCACCCTCTCCCTCTCTCTATCCCTCTCTCTCTCTCTCTCTCTTTCTCTCTTTCCCTCTCCCTCCCTCCCTCCCTCCCTCTCTCTTTCTCTCTTTCCCTCTCCCTCCCTCCCTCCCTCCCTCTCTCGTTATCCCTCCTCTCCCTCGACCTGAACTCTTGCCCCTTTCTCTCTCTCCCTCTCTCTTGCCCTCAACCTCTCCATCTCCCTCTCCCTCTCTCTCTCTCTCTCTCTCTCTCTCTCTCTCTCTCTCTCTCTTGCACTTTCCCTCATCCCTTTATCTCTCTATCTCTTCCTCCCCCTCACTCTCCCTCTCTCCCTCCTTCTCCCTCTCTCTCCCTATCGCCCTATCTCTCTCTGTCCCTCTTCATATTTCCCTCTCCCTATCTCTCCCTCCCTCCTCCTCCATCCATCCCTCACCCTGTCTCTCCCTCTCTGTCTCTCCCTCCCTCTCCCTCACTCTCCCCCTCTCTCCCTCTCCCTCCCTCTCTCCCCCACTCTCTCTCTCTACACTCTATCTGTCCCTCCCTCTCCCTCTCTCCATCCCTCTCTCTCCCTCTCTCTCTATATATATATCTCTCTCCATCTCCCTCTCTCTCCCTCTGCATCCGTCCCTCCCTCTCCCTCCCCCTCCCTCCCTTCCTCTCTTTATCTCTCCACTCTATCTCTCCATCCAACCCTCCTTCCATCTCTTTCTCTCTCTCTCTCTCTCTATCTCTCTCTTACTCTCTGTCTCTCTGTCTCCCTATCTCTCTCTCCCGATATATCTCTCTCTCTCTCCCTCACCCGACCTCTCCCCCACTCCCTCTCTCCCCCCCATGTCTCCCTATATCCCCCTATCTCTCTATCCCCCTCTCCCTATACCTCTACATCTCAACCCCTCTATCCCCCTCTCCCTTGCTCCCTCCCTTTCTCACTCCCTCCATCTCTCTCCCCCTCCCTCTCCCTCTCGCTCTCGCTCTCTCTCTCCACCTCTCTCCCCTCTCTCTCTCCCCCTCTCTCTAGCCCTCGCCCTCTCCATCTCTCTCTCTCGTCCACTCTCTCACTCTCTCTTGCACTTTCCCTCGTCCCTCTATCTCTTTATCCCTCTCTCTCTCTCTCTCTCCCTCCCCCTCACTCTCCCTCTCTCACTCCCTCTATCTCCCTCCCCCTCTTGCACTATCCCTCTTTTTCCCTCTCCAGATCGCCCTCTCCCTATCTCTCCCTCCCTCCATCCCTCACTCTCTCTCTCTCTCTCTCCCTCTCTTTCTCTCCCTCTCTCTCCCTCACTCTCCCCCTCTCTCCCTCTCCCTCCCTATCTCCCCCCTCTCTCACCCTCCCTCCCTCTCCCTCTCTCTCTCTCTCTCTCCCTCTCCCTCCCTCCCTCCCTCTCCGTCCCTCTCCCTCACTCCCTCCCTCCCTCTCCCTCCCTCTCTCTCCTTCCCACCCTCCCTCTCTGTCCCTCTCCCTCTCCCTCTCTCTCCCTCTCCATCCCTCACCCCCCCTTTCTCCCTCCCTATCTCTCTCTCTATCCCTCTCCTTCCCTATCCCCCCTCCCTCTCTTACCCCATGTATCCCTCTCTCCCCCTGTCTCTCTCTCCCCCTCTCCCTCCCTCTCCCTCCCTCTCTCACTCCCTCCATCTCTCTCCCCCTCCCTCTCCCTCTCTCTCTCTCTCTCTCTCTCTCCCCCTCTCTCCCCCGTCTCTCCCTCTCACCCTATATCACTCTCTCTCCCCTCTATCCCTCCCTCCATATCTCTCCCTCTCCCTCACCCTCCCTCTCCCTATCTATCTCCCCCCTCTCTCCATCTCTCTCCCCCCTCTCCCTCTCTCCCTCTCTCCCTCCCTCCCTCTCTCCCTCCCTCCATCTCTCTCCCTCTCCCAACGTCTCTCTCTCCCCCCTCCTCTCTCTCTCTCTCTCTCACTCCCTCCCTCCCTCCCTCTTTCACTCCATCCATATCTGTCCCTCTCCCTCTCCCTCTTGCTCTTTCTCTCTCTCCCCGGCTCTCTCCCCACTCTCCCCGCTCTATCCCTCCCTCCATATATCTTCCTCTCCCTGTCCCTCCCTCCACATATCTTCCTCTCCCTCTCCCTTCCTCTCCCTCTCCCTATCTATCTCCCCCCTCTCTCGCTCTCTCTTCCCCCTCCCTCTCTCTCCCTCGCCCTATATCCCTCTCTCTCTCTCTCTCCCCCCACCCCCTCTCTCCCTCCCTCTCCCACTCCCTCTCCCTCTCCCTTGGGCTCTTCCTCCCTCCCCCTTTCTCTCCCTCAATCTCTCTGCCTCTCCCTCTCTCTCCCCTCTCTCTCTCTCTCTCTCTCTCTCTCTCTCTCTAGACACTTATTCTTTTTCACTATCTCTCACTCACACTCTCAAGCTCACTCTCTCTCTCGAACGTCATTTAAAAATTTGTAATGAAAAGATAAAGAGAGAATCAATCACACTCTAAAAAACCACTATACTTATAAAAACCAACTTTAACATATATTGTAACATGTATTGTAAATATGAGTAGACTCTAAAAATATTGACCTTAATATTTAGAAAGAAAGTAATAACAATATCGTATTTGTGACTAGGAAAATGCTATAATAAAAGTTATAATATTAATGATTATTAATACGATGCAGTCATATATATTAACTGGTTGGTAAATGTAAATAATGATTCATCCATTATACTCATCAAAACATTTATCTTTGCTAAATGGAAAAAAATTTATTAAAATTAGCTAAAATATAACTCTATTTTCAATTATTACTACCATGAATTAAAAAAAAATAACATAAAATATCTACATTTAAAAAAAAAAATCTAACAACATTTGAGAGTGTAAATCACATAGAAATTTTAGAATCGACATTGAATACCTTAGATAAATGGAAAAATAAATGTTAAAGAAATATTAAAATAAATATTACACATTTTATAAAATAAAATCCATAAAATTAGACATTGAAAATCACAAATACGATCAACACTCAAAATAAAAACAACGAACTACTAAATAAAAGAAAAATAATTAAACACCCTCATAAGAAACAATATAAGATAATAAAATAATAAATAAAGACTAAGTAAAAAAAATAAAAATAAATAAATATAGAAATAAAAATAATACTAAATAAAAAGGAAGAAAATACCAAATATAGACTAAAACTTGGTCAACATTAGAAATGTTATTTAAAATATATAAGTATAAATTAACAAAATAAATTAAGAAACCTAAAAAACGTCAAACCTACTACATGACTCTAATAATACACACACACGCACACACACACACACACACACACACATAAAGCGTAAACCCAGTGAAAATAAAAAAAGAGGAAAACACGAGCAAAAGGAAAAAGGAACCCTACTCAGAGTAGAGAGATGTGATCTGTGATCCCACAATGAAAACGAACAAGGCCTTTTCTCAATCTCAATAGCTCTTCTAAATTTACGGTGATGTAAATGCTCAACCCTAACAACATTCTTAACCCTGAAGTTACTTCCACTTTATCATGGAGACTCTTAAGCTATAAATGAACTTCCACTTTGTTACAATACCAAGGCTTATGATTATCACTTACCCAAAAACCATAACAAATTATATGCTCAAAAATATTATATATATATTTTATGTTAATTTCATTATATGACCATCATTTTTTAATTAAATTTAAAAGAAAAAATACATTAAATCCTAAACCTTTGTCTTGATCACTATTAAATATTTTCTACTTATTAATTATCGATGATTTCTTGAGAGGTGCTCTACCCACTTATGTGGGGTACAAATGTCAAGCATAAATGTTTAAAATTTAACATTTATATGTGCACTAAATTATTAAAAAGGGTAATAAATAAAATTAAAATTAATAAATAAAATGTTAAAAGTAATATAAAACCTCTGAACATTTAAATGTTTGCTCAATATATAATAAAAAGTTAAATTCAATTTGTTATATGTAAAATCTGTTATTAACTTGTCAATAGGTTTTGTTACCATGCCATCAGCCAATACAATGTCACTTCTTTCACAATGGAAATATTTTATAGCAATATGACATGATTCTTAATCATGGAAATTAGCCCCAATTTATGGTCGATATTATTAGCATGTAAATAAGATTTGTTATAATATCATGGGTCAATACCATGGTTTATCAATACCACATGGCCAATAACTGTAACTTATTTCACAATCAAGATATTTTAAAGTATTTTATTTTAATTTAATTTTATAACATTTTTGTAACACACGTACTCCTGGTAAATAATTATTAAGTTGCTATCTTTAACTATTCAAACCAGGTAAATCAAGATTCAATTAATGTAAAACCAATTCTTGGTAACGACCTGTTATTCTTTATTTACTTGGAACCTAGATTACTGATTTAGACACAACTATTTGCCACACAATTTCAAATTGGAAAAGCTGGGAGCATATTAATTTGAATGCACACCGCAGAGTGCTATGATGGAGGATGGTGATGGGTGGGTCTCCATTGGGTTGCGTAGGTCAAAAAATATTGACGTTCTCTCCTCCCGATATAGCAATATAGGGGTTCAACTGGTATTTAAAGGTTCTTTCATTGAAATTCATATGCAACAGAGTGTTCATCCAGTCGAAGGACCTCCGAACCCTTATACATGGCTTCTGTACCAATGTGGCAGCGTTAGTTGTCAAGGCAGTGTGCCTCCTTTCAAAAGCGTCACCAAGAGAGAGGTAGTTCTTGCCTTGAACCTATCGTTCATTATATACTTACCTACAGTTCAGTAGCGTATGGAGTAGAGTAAGGATACCATGAAAAGAAGACAATGTATCTTTAAATTCCGGTTTTACCAATATGTTTTTAATAGGTAAGTATTCTTATTATTATTTTCTTGAAATAGTAGTTTGCATATAAATAATTATTATGTTATTGAAAGAGATGCATACTAAATTCATGGTATAAGCAAGAAAATAGAATATGCATGTTTTATATTTTAAAATATATTTTCTTGAATAGATTCAAAGAGGGTAACTCTTTAATATCAATATTTATATAATAAATAGAATATGCATGCTCTATATTTTAAAATATGTTTTCTTGAATAAAGAGGTTAGCTCTTTAATATAAATATTTACATAATATGGTATAAGCAAGAAAATAGAAGATGCATGATCTTTATTTTAAAAGGGATTTTGTACTCATTTACTTTAGGAAATGAGAACAAATCCAAGGTATTTTCTTGAATAGATTAAAGAGGGCAAGTCTTGAAATATGTTCATGTGTGATGAAGAAGAAAAAATAAGTTTTCTCAGATTTATATTCATTAACGATGTTGTAAATAGTAATGAATTAATAAATCCATGAATATTTTCATAAATCCATGAATAGTTTACCATGGTGTCGATAGAGATTAATTATTTCATAAAACCATGGGTAAATTACCATGGTGTTTGTGAATATTAGTTAATTCATAATTCCATGAATAGATTACCATGTTGTTAGTAAAGAATGGGTATTTAATAAATTCACGGATAGAGGAACTACTCAGTTATATTTCTTTAGATGAACAAATTGAGTGATTAATTTTTATCATGATTATGATGTTAATTCCTTTTGGAAGAAGGTCATGCATAGGCATGCAACATAAGTAATAACTTTCATTAGAAAGAATATAAATATTTTTAGGTGGTAAAGATAGCATGCGGTGCTAAAATATATTGGAAATCATTGTTTAGTATAATCTTTGAAAAATAAGACATGTATTTATATTCTTCAATTGCATAATTTTACAAAATAAAACATATGTTTACATGCTCACAAGCATTAATGTTTCCTTTCGGAAGACTCGTGAAGGAAGCTACGTGCTTCGTTGGAGACTCCTTTGGAATATATATGCCTTTGCATGTGTAACGCCCCTTGTTTTATGTGTTCAAGTTAGACATTTGAACTTCAATCCAAAGGGGAGTGGACCCCAATGGATAGTTATGGTGTGGATGTAATTAATTATTTAATCATGAAAAATAAATAAAATATTTCTATGCATATTGACCAAATGAGATTTTTGAGATCACTTGCAAAATCCATGAGGTATGGAAAGAGGCTAAGACTTTCCCCAAAAATCTTTCAAAAATCCTTGAAAGAATTTATTTCTAATTTAGATTTTTGAGGAAAAATCTAGGTTTCCCCAATGAGGTGGAGGATAGTTGGGAGGAGGTAAAAACCTAGAAAAGTAGAAAGCAGCTTTAAAAGTCCCTAAATAAGGGAAGCCTAAGAAAACAAGAATAAAAGTATCATATAATTCTAAAACGCAGAATTAGAAACAGGCTTTGGGGAGCAGAAGCTTAAATAAGCTACTCCAGAATAGATTGGGGTTGGTCTGTTCTAGGAGATGATCTCAACTTGGGGGCGAGTTCTGGGGATAAAAGAACTCTAAGGTTGGGAGGATTGGTCATTTGCAGAAGTGGTATGCTCACAATTTTTATGAATGGTTAAGAATTACTTATTATTATGCAGTATGTTTATTTACTGTAGATGTTATTTTACTTCAAAAATTCTAAAATTGATATTCCATACATTTAACAAAACTATTTAGAAGAACTTAATCCTCTCAATTCTATATATTTTTAGGAATAGAAATTATGGGGAAAATCATCGAGAAGTTCTAAACCTGCTAATGGTTTAAATCTGGAGATTGATACTACTCCCATAAATCACTAAAGTTGTAACTATAATCTGTTTCTGTGGAAGTACAAATCAAATTCTGTATGAAATAGGAAGATAGAATTAGAAGATGAAAAACAGGCTATGACATTAGAAGAGTTTATAGTGATTAATCACAGTGCTGAGATTGCAGAGATACCTTATTGAAGTGCATGTAGGTAAACTGTAATCATTTTGTTTTAAAAAGGAAAATCTGAACTGGGAAGTAAATAATTCTTGTTACATGAATTAAATACATGAGATAGAAAGCTGCACAACATTGAAGGAAGTAAGAAAATAGAAATGATAAGTTAAATCATTTACAAGACTGATATGAATATGTACGTTTGGCCAATACAAGGTAGAGAATGAAATCCTAGCTAGAGACATTCTCATATCATGAAACCATGTGGGATATATTATAGACAACCAAAATAGGTAAATAGAACTAAAATTATATGCTAATGAAGAATCTCTTATAACAGAAAGATGGGTGTCATTGATATGTCCCTAATGGGAAAAAAGTCTCTGTTAGATTCTGCGCATCTAACATGAAAAGAATAATAGTCAAACAACCTACTGACACAAAAATTTTTCTATCTAAAATAATATAATGGGCTACAACTTAAATAAACCACATTGGGATGCAATGAATGTAAGCCATGTATCCTGGCAAAGTACCCAATTAAATGTTGTTAAGGGTTTTATTAACCTATGCTCATTATTCCTATTGTACTCGTAAGGAAAAGAAGGACTATTGATAGTAACCCTTTGTATTCCAAGAATTGAAATAAAAAGTCCTTAGGTGGATATTATTAAATTTTCTAATCATACATTGAAAGGAAAATTGTCCTTATCAGAGTATTATACATAACCATTAAGCCAACAAACTGATTATTAGTACAGTAACTATTTGTCTGGATATCACATAAAAATACAACATATGTCAATGTACATACATCATAGAAAAACAAATAGAAAAAAGGATACCCAAGAATTATGTTCGTATGTAGCCATGTTGGTGTATTAAACTTCCATCAATTAATATATATACAACAATCAAGTGGAGATACTGAATAAACCTGGAAATAAACAATAAGTGTATGGTGAATATGACAGACATGGGAAACCCTATATACTATTATGAAATAGATACACAGTGTCCCAAACGAATTCGATAGGCCTCGCCCAAGCGTTGAAATTCCTGAGCATTAGTCTTTAGGGAAAATAGTATAAGACAACCAAACTATATTAGAACATGTTCCATAGTCAAAAAGCTTGGTCGTATTCTAAGGCCAAAAATTGAATAAAACATAAGAATACATGCCTTATTCTCGAAATATTATACCCACATTAGCCATGTATATATTTCAAGGAAACCAAAACATTACTTTAGTCTTTGTACATGTAATTCATCTAGAAATGTAGTATATTCATGAGGTTATTCTCTTTAGCCTATATTTATTTTCAAGAAAAGAACCTAGATTCCTTATCATTTAACACACTGGTACGAAATCCCTTTTAAAAGAAAACAAACTTCCCATCTTTTCTTAAATAAGATATATATAAAGGCAAGCAAGTTTACTTATTTATGTTTTACTACTACTCACACCTTTCAAGATACATACTAGTAATCTTTGCAAGAACTCACATGGGTTCTTCTCAGCAAAACTAGCATAGTAGTTTGGTCTTTTACCATGGTATATCTCTAGGAAAAATATATTTCTAAAACATTAACATAATAGAAATATTTTCAAGAACTTACATTGTAAGATTGTCTTTACGTACATGGAAAAGATATATCCTTTTTAAAGAAACTCTAACTCCATTGCTATTTACTATGTACGCATTTTATTTTCCATAAATGCAATAACTATTGTTTGAAGAAAAGAAAAATAATAATACTTCTCTCTTGAAACTCTTTAATCAACCTGGATTAGAGATGCGATGCCTTCCTTCACATACGTGCATTTCATCTCAAATCTCTCAATTTCTTTTTGCTTAACAAATCCAAAATATGCTAGTGCTGCAACCTTTAGCTCTGATACCACTTGTAATATACACTGATAACTTCACATGGAAATGTAAGGAGTTAAAAATTTTGTATAAAAGTTACTCATGGGAAACTATCCATTCACTATTAAATATTCCTTACTCATCATTACATAGAATGTTTACCATTTCATAGTGTAACTTTAGATTAAGAATAGTAAGCTCCTTAACCATTAACAACCTCCATTACAGTACATTAACATAATACTGTATGATGTAACCTTCCATTCATTTCATTACTCATATAGTCATCACATACTTTCCATTATGAAAATCATAACAAGAAAGGAA
This sequence comes from Pinus albicaulis, assembly GCA_034641835.2. NCBI lineage: Eukaryota > Viridiplantae > Streptophyta > Pinopsida > Pinales > Pinaceae > Pinus > Pinus albicaulis. The sequence continues at coordinate 43,401 of JAXQQM020075902.1, forward strand.
TCAACATCATCAACTTGACACAATAATCAATCACATCATTGAACACCAATATACCCTAGAAACCGTGTAGGGTGAAAACCAAAAAGTGTTTAATTTTATTATTAAATGCTCATGAGGGTGATCAGCCCTCACTCAATGGATTATAAGGGAGACCATCCCTTAACCATAATTTATAAATCTTACAAGGAAATATACAAATATCTAGCTCAAATCCATTACAATAAATATGATACCATTTACCCTCTGGTCTTCATATCTTCATATCTTGATGGAATGGATGTACCTACGATGCTGCATCATACACTAGATCATCCGGTAGGTCGTACTCATTTGCATGAACCATAATAATTTACTTGCCACCAAGTTAAGCATAATATTTCCTTTATACATATCACCATCATACCCTACTAATGTTACCTTCAACATACGTTGATTGTCAAGATTCATAAAGTATAATAAATCATTTCACATATCTATACTATAGTAGTTTCTCCATCTAATCATGTATATTCATGACATGCAAGTAAAGTACCTTGACATTCTCCCATTAACAACACATACTTCATATGTGCTGGTTATAAGTCATCACATTAACTAATGTTTCTGTCGCATAAGCACTGCAAGACAATAGCTACTTCTCCCCAGCATACATTTAAAATAAACTGATACTTAGTTATGATAGTCATTCATGCAATTTACATAATTTAATCAAAATATATAACCCTTAAACTATTACTTTTAGTACATGGAGTGCAGTCTAACATTTCTCTAAACTATCTTAGTTAACTTCCCTTGTAATTTAAGTGGAAGATCTTATAACCCCAACAATTAACTTAACTCAAATTATTACATTGAACATGTTAATATATGGTTCATCCATACTACTATCATATGAAATCATTTTATATCGAATTGCTTTTGATTATATGTCATAAGGTTTGCGACCCTATCATGTCCGGCTTGTGTGAGATAGTATATACAATATCGAATTGATTTGTAATGATTCCCACAATCTTTACACAAAGCACAATTTCACTCAATGTGTCAACCCCTTTGAGGGTTTCGTCTCATGCTTGTCCTACATACTAAATGTCTCTTGTGTACTTCTCTACAATGATATTCGAGTGCCAGCCCATTGTTATCCCTACGTTAAGTCTTTTTCCTTTCTCGAGAAGAGAATCGTTACCTAGAAGTCGTTTCACATTTATTTACCTAGCTCGAATTCATAACTTTTATTAACCCGCCATTAAATACCTATGAGTGCCATTGATCTAACCCTATGTCCAAGGACGCCTCTCGCAGATTTTTCCATTTGGATGGTGTGGATGCGTTAGGGTTTGACGTTCTACTTAATTGGGATTTTCTCTTGTTACAACCTTCATTTTTTTCTTTCACATCTCGTGGCCAGGGTTTCTACTTGGTGGTGTCGATGGCATTGCCATTGAAATACCATCGACACTTCTTGACGCACACAGTCACTTGGTTTGCATACACGAGCGAGATTCATAGGTAACACGTTCTACTTATTACACCATGCCTTGTTGAGTTTATTCGTGCCGTATATCATATATAGTTCTTATTATGATTACGATTTAACTCTACAAGAGGAGTTTGAAATTTGGTTCTTTTTTCGTGTTTGTAATTAGCTCTACCTTTTGAGAGCGTTGGTGTCGTAGTGGACTGCTCATAGTTGTTGAAGCATTTTTGTCGTGCGATAATAATGTGATCCACATTCAGGCTTTGATTTCTCCTGCATTTGAATACAATGAGTTGAATGATTTTTTTTTTAGAATCATTGTCATTAGATACTCATGGTTTCATTTCCTTTTCAGAATTGGGAATTAACCAGAGAACTTTTTACGCCATATTTCCCAAGGTAAATTAATATGTATATGGGCGTTTGTTAATTTCTAGTTGTACTTATATTGGCTTGTCCTCACCCTTTTTAATTTTGCGTTTTCATTTCTTGTTACTGTAGGTGATTATATTAATTCCTGCCATCATAATATTCACTCTTATCATGATCTCGTCACTTGTTCCAGTTTTTCCCTAAAACATTTGTCTTTGTTTGTGAACTCAGGTTGGTTCCTTCTCGTCACAAAGAATTTTTATTTTAGTAGTTCGATATTCCCATATGTATGGGTCATCTTTGGTTCTACATTTTCCGTCTGAGATTTTTAAACAATTTTATTTGGTGCGGGTGTTATAAATCCCATTGCACCTTTGTAAATTTTGTAAACGTATAATTGGACTATCTAATATCAACTTTCGGCCTTAGAATACGACCAAAATGTTTGACTATGGAACACGTTCTAATATATTCTGGTTGTCTTATACTATTTTCCCTTAAGACTAATGCTCAATAATTTCAATGCTTGGGTGAGGCCTATCGAATTCGTTTGGGACACTTTGTATCTATTTCACAATAGTATATATGGTTTCGCATGTCTTTCATATTCACCATACACTTATTGTTTATTTCCAGGTTTATTCAGTACTTCCACTTGATTGTTGTATATATATTAATTGATGGAAGTTTAATACAACACCATGGCTACATACGAACAGAATTCTTGGGTCCCCTTTCTGCTATTTGTTTTTCTATGATATATGTACATTGACATATGCTGTATTTTTATGTGATATCTAGAAAAATAGTTACTGTACTAATAATTAGTTTTCTAGCTTAATAGTTATGTATAATACTCTGATAAGTACAATTTTCCTTTCAATGTATGATTAGAAAATTTAATAATATCTACCTGAGTACTTTTTATTTCAATTCCTGGAATACAAAGGGTTACTATCAATAGTCCTTCTTTTCCTTATTAGTACATTAGGAATAATGAGTATAGGTTAATAAAACCCTTAGCAAAATTTAACTGCGTACTTTCCCAGGATACATGGCTTACATTCATTGCATCCCAATGGGGTTTATTTAAGCTGTAGCCCATTATGCTATTTCAGATAGTAGAATTTATGGGTCAGTAGGTTGTTTGACTATTATTCTTTTCCTGAAAAGTGGGCAGAATCTAACAGAGACTTTTTTCCCATTAGGGACATATCAATGACACCCATCTTTCTGTTATAAGAGTTTCTTCATTAGCATATAATTTTAGTTCTATTTACCTATTTTGGTTGTCTATAATATATCCTAGATGGTTTCATGATATGAGAATGTGTCTAGGGAGGATTTCATTCTCTGCCTTGTATTGGCCAAATGTAAATATTCATATCAGTCTTTTAAATGATTTAACCTATCATTTCTATTTGCTTTCTTCCTTCAATGTTGTGCAGCTTTCTATCTCATGTACTTAATTCATGTAACAAGAATTATTTACTTCTCAGTTCAGATTTTCCTTTTTAAAACAAAATGATGATAGTTTACCTACATGCACTTCAGTAAGGTATCTGTGCAATCTCAGCACTGTTCTTAATCACTATAAAATCTTCTAATTTCATAGCTGGTTTTTCATCTTCTAATTATATCTTCCTATTTCATACAGAATTTGATTTATACTTCCACAGGAACAGATTAAAGTTACAAATTTAGTGATTTATGGGAGTAGTATAAATCTCCAGATTTTAACCATTAGCAGGTTTACAACTTCTGGATGATTTTCCCCATAATTCCTATTCCTACAAATATACAGAATTGAGAGGATTAAGTTCTTCTAAATAGTTCTGTTAAATGTATGGAATATTAATTTTATAATTTTTGAAGTACAATAACATCTATAGTGATTAACCATATTGCATAATAACAAGTAATTCTTAACCATTCATAAAAATTGTGAGCATACCACTTCTACAAATGACCAATCCTCCCAACCTTAGATTTCCTTTATCCCGAGAACTCACCCCCAAGCTGAGATCATCTCCTAGAACAGACCAACCCCAATCTGTTCTAGAGTAGCTTATTTGCGCTTCTGCTCCCCAAAGCCCGTTTCTAATTCTGTGTCAAAAATTACAGGATGCTTTTATTCCTGTTTGCCTAGGCTTCCCTTATTTAGGGAATTTTAAAGCTTCTTTCTACTTTTCAAATTTTTTACCTCTTCCCAACTACTCTCCACCTCATTGGGGAAATCTAGATTTTTCCTCAAAAATCTAAATTAGAAATAAATTATTTCAAGGATTTTTAAAATATTTTTGGGGAAATTCTTAGCCTCTTTCCATACCTCATGGATTTGGCAAGTTATCTCAAAAATCTCATTTGGTCAATATGCATAGAAATAGTTTATTTATTTTCATGATTAAATAATTAATTACATCCACACCATAGCTATCCATTGGGGTCCACTCCCCTTTGGATTGAAGTTCAAATGTATAACTTGAACACATAAAACAAGGGGTGTTACATATTCCCCTTCTGAAAAAAAACACCATCCTCGGTGTTAACAACTAACTACCAAAGTTCATTTTGAAAATAAATATGGATATTTTTCCATCATCTCAGCTTCTCTTTCCCATGTAGATTCTTCAACAGTAAAGTGCTTCCTCTACACCTTTACTCTTGTTACTGTTTGGTTTCTCGATTCAATTTCTTCCCGCTCCAATATTTGAAGCGGCTCTGGAAGGAACTCCCCTTCTGGTTCCACCTATATCACATTCCAATCAACAATGTGAGAATCATCATGTACATATATTTTTAATAACAAAACATGAAACACATCATGAACTCTAACATGGGGTGGTAGGGCAAGCTTATAAGCCACTGGTCCCACCCTTTCTAACACCTCAAAAGACCCACAATATCTAGGAGCCAATTTTTCACAACTTCCAGCATATAGTGTGCTCTTTTTGGGTTTAATATGCAGGTACACATGATCACCCACTTTCAACTCTCAATGCACTCTGTTCCTATCAACATAGTTTTTTTTTGGATCTTCTGAAGTCTTGATGTTCCTCTGTATTTGTTTGAAAATTCTTTCCATTTCTTGTAGAGTGTCTAGCCCCAATACTAGTTTATCTTCAGGTTGGCTCCAACTTAAGGGAGTACGACACTTTCTTCCGTAGAGTGCTTCAAATGGACTCATCTTGATAGGGGATTGATAATTGTTGTTATAAGAAAATTCGACTAAATGCAAGTAGTCTTCCCATTTTGACGGCCTATCCATCACTTACATTCTTAGCATATCCTCCAAAATTTGGTTTGTTCTCTCTGTCCCACCATCCGTCTGAGCGTGATAGGCAGTACTAAAATTCAATTTAGTGCCCATGACCCCAAATAGGCCTTTCCAAAAGGCGGCTGTGAAATTAGCGTCTCTATCTAAAATAATCATTTTTGGGACCGCGTGTAGCCTTACTATTTCTTTTAGGAACTCATCTGCTACTTGCGCTATCCCAAAAGTAGATTTCAAAGGGATGAATTTTACAGCTTTTGTTAACGTGTCCACCACAACCATCACTGAGTCATGCTGGTACTTTTTTCTGGGTAACCCGGTTATGAAATCTATAGAAACAGTGTCCCATTTCCATTCTGAAATTGGCAAGGGTTTGAAAAGACCAATTGGATGCTGATGTTCAACTTTGACTAGTTGACATTCCATGCACTGAGCTAAATAGTCCGCCACATCCTTTTTCATTCCTAGCAAAAAAAATTTCTTTTTCAAGGTTGTAAGCATTTTCTGATATCTAGGATGTCCTGCATATGGTTGTTTATGATATTCATCTAGGATTTATTTTTTCAAAGACTCCAGATTAGGGATGTACAATCTGTTTTTGTATCAGATCAGCCCTTTCTGGTTTTGAGTGTATTCAACCATTTCTTTTTTTAGTATTCTCACTTCTAGATTCTCATAATTTGGATCTTGATCCGCTACCTTTTTAACTAGTTCCTCTAAATCAAAACTAGCACTACTCCCAATGTTGCTTATGTTTTAGCAAGAATTTCTTCATAGTGCATCAGCAATTTTGTTTTCTTTCCCTTTGAAATGTTTTATGTTCATATCAAATTCACTCAGAAAATGAAGCCATCTGGCTTGTCGAGCATTGAAATCTTTTTGAGAAAAGAAATACTTGAGACTAATATGATCAGTCATCAATGTAAATTTTTTCCCAAGAAGATAGTGTCACCACATCCTCAAGGCATGGATTACAGCAGCCAATTCCAGATCATATACATTATAATTCTGTTCATGTTTCTTAAGTTTTCTAGATTCATATGCAATAACAAAATTTTCTTGCAACAAGACTCCTCCCAATCCCTCTCTACATGCATTGGTACACACAACAAACTCCTTTTCAAGATCTACAATCTTCAGTATAGGGGTTGTAGTGAGTTTTAATTTTAGTTGTTCAAAACTGTTTTGGCATTTTTTAGTCCACTCAAATTTGGTGCCTTTTCTCTGTAATGAAGTTATGGGATATGCTATTGTAGAAAATATTTCCACAAATATTCTATAATAACCTGAAATCCCCATAAATGACCTTACTGCTGAAACATCAGTGGGCACCGGCCATTCTCTAATAGCTTTTATTTTCTCAGGGTCCATAGCCAATCCTTGTTGAGAAAAAATATGCCCCAAATATTGATTCTTATCTTTATAGAATTCAAATTTACTGAATTTGGCATATAACTGGTTTTCTTTCAAAGTTTGAAAAACTATCCTTAAGTGTTCTTTGTGCTCCTCCTCACTTTTAAAAAAAACCAGAATATCATCTATGAACACTAGTATGAATTTATCCAAGTACTTGTTCAAAAAACTGTTCATTAAGCACATAAAGGTGGCAGGGGCATTTTTCAAACCAAAAGGTAGGACTACAAATTCATAGTGACCATACCTAGTTCGAAAAGTTGTTTTACTAATGTCTTCCTCCTTAATTCTGAGTTGCTGATAACCAGTCCTCAGATCAATCTTAGAAAATACTGAGGCTCCTCTCACTTGATCAAAAATATTGTCTATTTTGGGCAATGGATACCGGTTTTTGATTGTCAACTTATTCAATTGATGGTAGTCAATGCACATTCTGAAGGTTCCGTCCTGATTTTTGACATACAGCACCGATGCTCCCCAAAGAGATACACTCGGTCTGATGTACCCTTTATCCAGTAATTCTTGCAACTGCATCTTCAAATCCATGAGTTCAGGGGGGCTCATCCGATAAGGGGCTCTAGAAATGGGTGTTTCTCCAAGCACCAAATCGATGGAAAATTCAATTTCTTTTTTGGGGGGAAGATGAGGAATCTCATCTGGAAAAACTTCTTTGAAATATCTTATCACTGGAAAAGTGTCTAGCATTTTTTCTTCAAGTTGCTGTCCTAATTCTTCAACATGTACAACATATACTTGATATCCTTTTCTAGCTGGTCTTTTTAATTGCAGCGTTGATATTTGTCTTATTGAGATTGGTTTTGGTTTTCCTTTTAGTATAACGGGTCTCCCTTCCTCATCTATGAAATGCAGAGTTTTATCCCAATGATTCATCATTGCCCTTTTCTTTTCTAACCATCCCATTCCTATCAACAAATCATATGAGCCTAAGAGAAAAATGTTTAAATTTACTTCTTTCTAAAAATAATTTAATTTAATTTTTGTTTCAGGTAACTTATGGGCTACTTTTCGCTTGGTACCAGTAGCTAACTGGACCAACCAAGACTGTTGGAATTTTTCAGTTTTGAGATTGCATTTTTCTACAACTTGGGGAGTAATATAACTTAAATAAGCACCTGGATCAATCAAAACTATAACATATTGGTCAACGATCTTACCTTCCATATCGACCATAGTAGCCTGATGTTCTGCTTATCAGTTCTCCAAGGTTGCATTGATAGTGGGTATGTTCCTAGCTATATCGTTCACTGTGGTAGCTTCTCTATCCTTTAGAATCATCTAAATATTTCTGTGTGGAAAATCCCTCAACAGATGAGGTTCCCCACAGCCCCAACTTTTCAAAGTCTCCTGCATTTTAACTACTCCTTCCTTATTATTATCTCCATCTATTTGTTTTGAACCAACTTGGGACTCGGCAATTTGACTTTCCTTTGGTTTGTTAAATTTCTTCCCCTGGTGATCCCTACCAAAGTTTTTCAAGTAAGCTAGTTTTTGTTTCTTTATTTTAAATTCACCCTTGTTTACCCAGCTTTTTCCATGTTCACCCTTTCCTTTAAACTGTTGGTAACATAATCTAGCTTTCCTCACCGCTTCGTCCATATTTTTTGGATTATCAAACTCTATTTTGTCGTTATACATAGTAGGCAAGAAGTTCAAAAACCTTTGTACCCTTGCCTTCTCTTCACGAATGTAAGCAACATACCTTAACAGATTAGTGAACTTGGTGACAAACTCATCTATAGTGATCTGTCCTAATCTGAGTTCATGGAACTCCTTTTCTTTGTCATCATAATAACGTTCGTTCAAATAGCGGTTTTTAAACTTGACTTGGAAATCTTCCCAAGTCACTGTTTTTTCATCAATGGCATGGACCATTTTCGTCTCCTCCCACCACAAGGTAGATTTACCTTGCAACTGGTAGACAGCTAATTTTTCCTTCATATTGCTCTCATATTCATAGACCTACAAATACTTAATCATATTCAACAACCATGCCTCAGAATCTTCCTTCTTCTCTCCATCATAGGAGGGAGGTTTAATTTTTTGGAATTCACCTTGTAATTCCTTCCTCTGTTTAGACTGATGTATATTAGTGTCATCTTCCTCAGAATAATCTGAGAACTTGCCTTTCTTTCTCTTTCTGGAACCTTCACCTTCTTGGTTGTTCCGTGAGGTAAGTTCTCTTATTAGATTTTCCTGCTCCTCACTGGCTAATGATAGTCTTTCATTCTGGATTCTTAGCTCAGCTATATCCTATTCCAACTTGTGAAACATAGCCACCAAAGGGGCATTGGGATCTGGCTAGTTATCTTAATCACGCAGATCTACATAATTTTCATCTCCTTCTGCCATTGACTTTTCAGTTCCAGTACCACTGTACACTAAACAAAACAACATCAATAACAAAAGAAAATTTTTTCCTTCCAAAATAACTTACACAGTGAGAACAACAACAACCCAGTTTTTTCTAACATGAGCTCTGATACCATTTGTAACATGCCTCAAAAAAAAAAAATGAAAATTCCTTTGGGTTCACCCCATTTAGATTTCACATAGACACATTACCTTAATGTATACAGTTACCTACGTATCTGTATTTTTCCCTGATGTATGTTGATCTATATCTTAATCATTAATGCTTCTTAATTCGTTCCTCAAGTTGTGACGGTGACTTCCCTTTTTAATTATGATACCCATTCCTTATTGTTTTTTTCTTTTTTTTCTTTTTTAGAATTTCTCTAAACTATATTAGCTAACTTCCCTTGTAATTTAAGTGGAAGATCTTATAACCCCAACAATTAACTTAACTCAAATTATTAAATTGAATATGTTAATATATGGTTCATCCATACTACTATCATATGAAATCATTTTCTACCGAATTGCCTTTGATTATATGACATAAGATTTGCGACCCTATCACGTCCGGTGTGTGTGATATAGTACATACAATATCGAATTGATTTGTAACATTTCCCACAATATTTACACAGAGCACGATTTCACTCAATGTGTCTACCCCTTTCAGGGTTTCGTCTCACGCTTGTCCTACATATTAAATGTCTCTTGTGTACTTCTCTATGATGATATTCGAGCGCCAGCCCATTGTTATACCTACATTAAGTCTTCTTCCTTTCTCGAGAAGAGAAGCGGTACCTGGAAGTCGTTTCACATTTATTTATCTAGCTTGAATTCATAACTTCTATCAACCCGCCATTAAATACCTCTGAGTGCCATTGATCTAACCCTAAGTCTAAGGACACCTCTCATAGATTTTTCCATCTGGATGGCGTGGATGCATTAAGGTTTTACATTCTACTTAATTGAGAATTTCTCTTGTTACAACCTTCATTTTTTTCCTGCATGTCTTGTGGCCAGGGTTTCTACTTGGTGCTATGGATGGTATTGCCATCGAGACTTCTTGACACACACAGTTGCTTGGTTTGCAAACATGAGAAAGATTCATAGGTAACACATTATCCTTATTACGCCATGCATTTTTGAGTTTATTCGTGCCATATATCATATACAGTTCTTATTATGATTATGATTTAACTCTACAAGAGGAGTTTGAAATTTTGATTCTCTATTCGTGTTTGTAATTAGCTTTGCTTTCTGAGAGCGTTGGTGTCGTAGAGGACTCATCATAGTTGTTGAGTCATTTTTGTCATGTAGTAATAATGTGATGCACATTCAGGCTTTGATTTCTCCTGCGTTTGAATACAATGAGTCGAATGAATTTTCTTCTTAGAATCATTGTCATTAGATACTCATGGTTTCGTTTCCCCTTTTAGAATTGCGAGTTAACCAAAGAATGTTTTACGCCGTATTTCCCAAGGTAAATTAATATGTATATGGATGTTTGTTAATTTCCAGTTGTACTTATATTGGCTTATCTTCACCATTTTTAATTTTTCATTTTGGTTTCTTGTTATTGCAGGTGATTATATTAATTCCCGCCATCATAATCTTTGCTCTTATCATGCTCTCGTCACTTGTTCCAGTTTCGCCCTAAGACGTTTGTCTTCGTTTGTGAACTCAGGTTGGTTCCTTCTTGTCACAGAGAATTTCGATTTCATTTGTTCAATATTCCCATATGTATGGGTCAGCTTTGGTTCTACGTTTTCCGTCTGATACTTTTTAACAATTTTATTTGGCGCAGGTGTTATAAATCCCATTGCACCTTTATAAATTTTGTAAACATATAATTAGACTGTCTAAAATAAATTTTCGGCCTTATAATACGACCAAGATTTTTGACTATGTAACACGTTCTAATATAGTCTGCTTGTCTTACACTATTTTCCCTTAAGACTAATGCTTAGGAATTTCAACGCTTGGGCGAGGCCTATCGAATTCGTTTGGGACACTTTGTATCTATTTCATAATAGTATATACAGTTTCCCATGTCTGTCATATTCACCATACACTTACTGTTTATTTCTAGGTTTATTCAGTATTTCCCCTTTCTGCTATTTGTTTTTCTATGATGTATGTACATTGACATATGTTGTATTTTTATGTGATATCCAGACAAATAGTTACTATACTAATAATCAGTTTGCTGGCTTAATGGTTATGTATAATACTCTGATAAGGACAATTTTCCTTTCAATGTATGATTAGAAAATTTAATAATATCCACCTGAGTACTTTTTATTTCAATTCTTGGAATATAGAGGGTTACTATCAATAGTCCTTCTTTTCCTTATGAGTACATTAGGAATAATGAGCATAGGTTAATAAAACCCTTAACAAAATTTAACTAGGTACTTTGCCAGTATACATGGCTTACATTCATTGCATCCCAATGGGGTTTATTTAAGCTGTAGCCCATTATGTTATTTCAGATAGTATAATTTCTATGTCAGTAGGTTGTTTTACTATTATTCTTTTCTTGTCAAGTGGGCAGAATCTAACAGAGAATTTTTTCCCATTAGTGACATATCAATGACACCCATATTTATGTTATAAGAGTTTCTTCATTAGCATATACTTTTAGTTCTATTTACCTATTTTGGTTATCTATAATATATCCCACATGGTTTCATGATATGAGAATGTCTCTAGGTAGGATTTCATTCTCTGCCTTGTATTGGCCAAATGTACATATTCATATCAGTCTTGTAAATGATTTAACTTATCATTTCTATTTGCTTACTTCCTTCAATGTTGTGCAACTTTCTATCTCATGTATTTAATTCATGTAACAAGAGTTATTTACTTCTCAATTCAGATTTTCATTTTTAAAACAAAATGATTACAGTTTACCTACATGCACTTCAATAAGGTATCTCTGCAATCTCAGCATTGTGCTTAATCACTATAAAATCTTCTAATTTCATAGCTGGTTTTTCATCTTCTAATTCTATCTTCCTATTTCATATAGAATTTGATTTGTACTTCCATAGAAATAGATTAAAGTTACAACTTTGATGATTTATGGGAGTAGTATCAATCTCCTGATTTAAACCATTAGCAGGTTTAGAACTTCTGGATGATTTTCCCCATAATTCATATTCCAATAACTATACAGAATTGAGAGGATTAAGTTCTTCTAAACATTTCTATTAAATGTATGGAATATCAATTTCAGAATTTTTGAAGTACAATAACATCTACAGTGATTAACCATACTGCATAATAACAAGTAATTCTTAACCATTCATAAAAATTGTGAGCATACCACTTCTGAAAATGACCAATCCTCCCAACCTTAAAGTTATTTTATCCCCAGAACTCACCCCCAAATTGAGATCATCTCCTAGAATAGACCAACCCAAATCTGTTCTGGAGTAGCTTATTTAAGCTTCTGCTCCCCAAAGCCTGTTTCTAATTCTGCATCCAGAATTACAGGATGCTATTATTCCTGTTTACCTAGGCTTCCCTTATTTAGGGACTTTTAACGCTTCTTTCTACTTTTCGAGGTTTTTACCTCTTCCCAACTACTTTCCACCTCATTGGGGAAATCTAGATTTTTCCTCAAAAATCTAAATTAGAAATAAATTCTTTCAAGTATTTTTGAAAGATTTTTGGGGAAAGTCTTAGCCTCTTTCCATACCTTATGGATTTGGAAAGTGATCTCAAAAATTTCATTTGGTCAATATGCATAGAAATAGTTTATTTATTTTTCATGATTAAATAGTTAATTACATCCACACCATAACTATCTATTGGGGTCCCACTCCCCTTTGGATTGAAGTTCAAATGTCTAACTTGAACACATAAAACAAGGGGTGTTACACATGCAAAGGCATATATATTCCAAAAGAGTCTCCAACGAAGCACGTAGCTTTCTTCACGAGTCTTGTGAAAGGAAACCTCAATGCTGGTGAGCATGTAAACATATGTTTTCTTTTGTAAAATTATGCAATGAAGAATATAAATACATGTCTTCTTTTTCAAATATTATACTAAACAATGATTTCCAATATATTTTAGCACCACATGCTATCTTTCCCACCTACAAATATTTATATTCTTTCCAATTAAAGTTATTACTTATGTTGCATGCCTATGCGTGATCTTCTTCCAAACAGAATTAACATCATAATCATGATAAAAATTAATCACTCATTTTGTTCATCTAAAGAAATATAACTGAGTAGTTCCTATATCCGTGGATTTATTAAATAACCATTCTTTACTAACAACATGGTAATCTATTCATGGAATTATTAATTAACTAATATTCACAAACACCATGGTAATCTACCCATGGTTTTATGAAATAATTCATCTCTATCAACACCATGGTAAACTATTCATGGATTTATGAAACTATTCATGGATTTATTAATTCATTACTATTTACAACATGGTTAATCAATATAAATATGAGAAAACTTCTCTTTTCCTCTTCATCGCACATGAAAATACCTTGGATTTTTTCTCATTTCCTAAACTAAATGAGTACAAAATCCCTTTTAAAATGAAGATCACGCATCTTCTATTTTCTTGCTTATACCATATTATGTAAATATTTATATTAAAGAGCTACCCTCTTTAATATATTCAAGAAAACCTCTTTTAAAATATAGAGCATGCATATTCTATTTTCTTGTTATACAATATTATATAAATATTGATATTAAAGAGTTACCCTCGTTGAATCTATTCAAGAAAATATCTTTTAAAATATAAAACATGCATATTCTATTTTCTTGCTTATACCATGAATTTAGTATGCATCTCTTTCAATAACATAATAATTATTTATATGCAAACTACTCTTTCAAGAAAAGAACAATAAGAATACTTACCTCTTAAAAACATATTGGTCAAACCACAATTTAAAGATACATTGTCTTCTTTTCACGGTATCCTTACTCTACTCCATACGCTACTGAACTGTAGGTAAGTATATAATGAAGGATATGTTCAAGGCAAGAAATACCTCTCTCTTGGTGATGATTTTGAAAGGAGGCACACTGCCTTTACAACTAACGCTGCCACATTGGTACGGAAGCCATGTATAAGGGTTCAGAGGTCCTTTGACTGGATGAACACTCCGTTGCATATGAATTTCAATGGCGGAACCTTTAAATACTAGTTGAACCCCTATATTGTTGTATCGGGAGGAGGGAATCTCAATCTTTTTTTACCTCCGCAACCCAATGGAGACCCACCCATCACCATCCTCCATCATAGCACTCCGCAGCCATCATCCAGTGCATTCGCATTACTATGCTCCCAGCTTTTCCAATTTGAAATTGTGTGGCAAAGAGTTGTGTCTAAATCAATAATCTAGGTTCCAAGTAAATAAAGAATAATAGGTCGTTACCAAGAATTTGTTTTACATTAAGTGAATCTTGATTTTGTTGGTTTGAACAGTTAAAGATAGCAACATAATAATTATTTACCAGGAGTACGTGTGTTACAAAAATGTTATAAAATTGAATTAAAATAAAATATTTTAAAACATCTTGATTTTGAAATAAGTTATGGTTATTGGCCATGTGGTATTGATAAACCATGGTATTGACCCATGATATTATAACAAATCCTATTTACATGCTAATAATATCAACCATAAATTGGGGCTAACTTCCATGATTAAGAATCACGTCATATTGCTATAAAATATTTCCATTGTGAAAAAAGTGACATTGTATTGGTCGATGGCATGGTAACAAAACCTATTGAAAAGTTAATAACAGATTTTACATATAACAAATTGACTTTAACTTTAAATTTTTATTATATATTGAGCAAACATTTAAATGTTCAGAGGTTTTATATTACTTTTAACATTTTATTTATTAATTTTAATTTTATTTATTACTTTTTTTAATAATTTAGTGCACATATAAGTGTTAAATGTTAAACATTTATGCTTGATATTTGTACCCCACATAAGTGGGTAGAGCACCTCTCAAGAAATTTTCGATAATTAATAAGTAGAAAATATTTAATAGTGATCAAGACAAAGGTTTAGGATTTAATGTATTTTTTCTTTTAAATTTAATTAAAAAATGATGGTCATATAATGAAATTAACATAAAATATATATATAATATTTTTTAGCATACAATTTGTTATGGCTTTTGGGTAAGTGATAATCATAAGCCTTGGTATTGTAACAAAGTGGAAGTTTATTTATAGCTTAAGAGTCTCCATGATAAAGTGGAAGTAACTTCAGGGTTAAGAATGTTGTTAGGGTTGAGTATTTCCATCACCTTAAATTTAGAAGAGCTATTGGGATTGAGAAAAGGCCTTGTTCATTTTCATTGTTGCATCACATCTCTCTACTCTGAGTAGGGTTCCTTCTTCCTTTCTCTCGTGTTTTCCTCTTTTTTTTTATTTTCGCTGGGTTTACGCTTTATATATATTATTAGAGTCATGTAGTAGGTTTGATGTTTTGTAGGTTTCTTAATTTATTTTATTAATTTATAACTATATATTTTAAATAACATTTCTAATGTTGACGAAGTTTTAGTCTATATTTGGTACTTTCTTCCTTTTTATTTAGTATTATTTTTATTTATACGTCCATTTATTTATTTATTTTTATTTCTATATTTATAAATTTAGATTTTTTTTACTTAGTATTTATTTATTGTTTTATTATCTTATATTGTTTTTATGGTAGTGTTTAATTATTTTTCTTTTATTTATTAGTTGGTTGTTTTTATTTTGAGTGTTGATCGTATTTGTGATTTTCAATGTCTAATTTTATGGATTTTATTTTATAAAATGTGTAATATTTATTTTAATATTTCTTTAACATTTATTTTTCCATGTATCTAAGGTATTGAGTGTCGGTTCTAAAATTTCTATGTGATTTACACTCTCAAATGTTGCTAGATTTTTTTTTAAATGTAGATATTTTATGTTATTTTTTTTTAATTGATGGTAATAATAATTGAAAATAGAGTTATATTTTAGCCAATTTTAATAAATGATGAGTATAATGGATGAATCATTATTTACATTTACCAACCAGTTAATATATATGACTGCATCGTATTAGTAATCATTAATATTATAACTTGTATTATAGAATTTTCCTTGCTTATTGTATAGTTAAAATTAATGTTTTTTCAAATTAATTTTCAAGCCTCCCTCACCATGAAAGTCTTCAAATCCCATTCCCTTTTTAACATCTTTGTTTTACTATTTTGGATTTGTTGAGAAAGTCTTCATCCTATTCCCTCTTTAACATCTTTGTTTTACTATTTTGGATTTGTTCAAAAAGTCTTCAAATCCTCTTCCCTTTTTAACATCTTTACTTTAATATTTTGAATTTGTTAAAACTTTGTTGCTTTCTTACTAGAATGTACACCCTTGTTATCAAATTTAACGACTTATTCATGCTTTAAATATTTGAAAATAAAATTTAACTATACAACAATTAACAAATTGTTGTTATGAGAAAATTATCATAAAATTAATACATGACATAAAACTATATTAAAAAAATATAACATTAAATTAGTGTAATTAAAGATATATCACATTTTTTTTTAAATATAATTTATTTAAACAAAAATACAAAATTAGTATAATTAAAGACATATCACACCTTTTTTAAAATATAATTTATTTACATAAAAATTAGACCTTAACTTTAATCCACCATAAGTTTACCTTAAAAGAAATATATTTACTTATATTAATTCACCGACGTAGTTATCGTTTCCTCGAACATATCTCAATTGCAATTGAAACGGATAGGCATGTGCATGAACTTTAATAAAAACGTTAGATACATCATGAGTTTAATAACTTAACCAGATGGAAACGTTTTTGTATGTTCATTCAAATAAATTTGAATTTGAATTTTCAATAACGGATTAGAAAATTGGGTGAACCGTTGGATGCCAAGAGGAATAATATGCGAGGGCAACCACCACCATCTAGCAAAACAGTCCAATTGAAATTTAGTGGAGCAACGTCTAATTTTTAAGCTCAACGTGGGACATGTGTCACCGTTTTAGTGGAGAAAACAACTGAAAGCTTTAGTGAAACAACGTCTAATTTTTAAGCTGAACGTTGGACACGTGTCACCGTTCTAGTGGAGAAAACAACTAAAAGCCAAAGCCTGCTTTTTATCCACTAGTTCCATTCTGGAAAGATAAAAATGATCGAACCTGTCCCGAGGTTTTCTTGAGCTTTCCAATTATGTGAAATGCAGGCATGATGTTTGATCAGGTGTTTGATCTATGGGACTGCGGCTATTCTCTCTGGTACGTTCTTGGCTTCTCTCTGGTACGTTTTCGCTTCTCTCTGGTATTTAGAAATCAGAGGATTCTTCTCTCGCACATGTTCTTGTGTTGTCTCGGTGTATGTGTGTTGGGTTGTCTCGGTGTATGTGTGTTGGGCTATGTGTATAGTGTGTGTATACTACAGAGAGGAGATGGCATGGCATTGGCAGATATTTAACAGTAGATTTTTGCAGAGAGGAGATGGCATGTATGGCATTGGCAGATTCTTAAGTTCTTTTGCACGATGGGTTAGCCTGTTTATTTTACTTTGTTTTATCTTTCGTTTTTTATTTTCATTAATTCGAACAATGCTTGGATCTGTAGATGGTGTTTGAGTTCGATTTAAGGATCTGTTTGATCGATATTTAACGCGTAGGGTTTTGCAAGATCTGATTTCTTGAGTGTTTTTTTTCATGATTTTGCATTTTCTGGTACTTCTGGTTCTAAAAGCCAAGGTTATTATTAGTTAGGGTGTTTTTAAATGTCTCTCTTATAGTTTTGTTAAGCCCTAGTTTTCTTTCAAAGAACAACAAAACTGTTTTTGAATTCATAATTTATTTCCTCAAAACTAAGTTTACATTGAGGTAGATATTGTTTCTTTATATTAAAAAACTTAAGCGTGCATCTTGGGTTTTATTTCATTTTGTTTTTCTAAATGTGTGAAAAACGTAAACTGCCTGCCATCGCTCAGAAAGTTCAAGTATGAAGTTTTTTTTTCTTCTCATTTATTTCTACGGTGAGAAAAACAAAGTGTAGTTTCTTTTTTTTTAAATCCGCCTTTACACTCAAATGGCTCTATATAATGTTTATTGAATTCATACAATATTATTTGATTTGTGAAGGCGTAGCAGATGCCCGAAGATGCAGCAGACGACAATGCCCCATTATTTATTTGCAGCTGCTGGTATTTACGGTCCTGGAAGCCAGGTCAGTATTAATTAAGTTAAGTTGTTTTTAAATGTTTTGTATATCTTTCTTTTAAACTTGCAGTTTGTATATTTATTTTTGAGTATTGATTATATATTAATTTGATTGATAATTTTCCTTTCGTCGGAACTAATTATATATTAATTTTGTTCATAATTTTTCTTTCCTTGAAACTAATTAAAACTGAAGCCTGCATAACTTTTTTTAATTAAATATGTGAAAAATTTAAACTGCATGTTTTTGCTAAGAAACCTTAACTGTGCAACTTTTCTTTGGAACCATTTATTACTACTCTGAGAAAAACAACATCTAGTTTCTTGTATTAAATGTTAAATTATAGTATATTATGTTTAAAATGTGAATATTTCCATTTCCTTCATATAAATGCCTTCAATTTTGTTTGATGGCTTGTTCTTTAAGTCGATAGAAATCATTAGAAGCTAGTCACAAATATGATATTGTTATTAATTTCTTTCTAAATATTAAGGTCAAGGTTTTTAGAGTCCACTCATCTTTACAATACATGTTACAATATATGTTAAAGTGGGTTTTTATAAGTATAGTGGTTTTTTAGAGTGTGATTGATTCTCTCTTTATCTTTTCATTACAAATTTTTAAATGATGTTTGAGAGAGAGAGTGAGATTGAGAGTGTGAGTGGGAGATAGTGAAAGAGAATGAGTTTCTAGTGAGAAAGAGAGAGAGTGTGTGTGTGTGTCTAGAGAGAGAGAGAGGGGGAGGGAGAAGGGGAGGGAGAGAGATTGAGGGTGAGAGAGGGGGGGGAGAGAGAGCGCAAGGGAGAGGGAGAGGGAGAGGGAGAGAGAGAGGGGGGGGGGGGGAAGAGAGAGAGGGAGTGAGAGAGAGAGGGATATAGGGCAAGGGAGAGAGAGGGAGGGGGGAGAGAGAGGGAGAGAGGGGGGCGACAGATAGGGAGAGGGAGGGGGAAGGAGAGGGAGAGGAATAGATGTGGAGGGAGGGAGAAAGAGAGGAAGGGAGGGATGTATAGGGAGAGAGAGGGAGATAGAGAGAGAGATATATATAGAGAGAGGGAGAGAGAGGGAGGGAGAGATAGAGTGTAGAGAGAGAGAGAGGGGGGAGAGAGGGAGGGAGAGGGAGAGAGGGGGAGAGTGAGGGAGAGGGAGGGAGAGAGGGAGAGGAATAGAGAGAGTGAGGGATGGATGGAGGAGGAGGGAGGGAGAGATAGGGAGAGGGCGATATGGAGAGGGACAGAGAGAGATAGGGCGAGAGGGAGAGAGAGAGAGAGGGAGGGAGAGAGGGAGAGTGAGGGGGAGGAAGAGACAGAAAGAGAGAGTGGGATAGAGAGATAGAGGGATGAGGGAAATTGGGAGAGAGAGAGAGAGAGAGAGAGAGAGAGAGAGATGGAGAGGGTGAGGGCAAGAGAGAGGGAGATAGAGAAAGGGGTGAGAGGTCAGGTTGAGTGAAAGGAGGGATAGCGAGGGAGGGAGGGAGGGAGAGGGCAAGAGAGAAAGAGAGAGAGAGAGAGAGAGGGAGAGAGAGAGGGAGAGGGTGAGAGAGAGAGAGAGAGATGGAGGGAGAGAGGGAGAGGGAGTGGGTGAGAGGGAGGGCAAGCGGGAAAGGGAGAGGGTGAGAGGGAGAGGGAGAGCAAGGGAGAGGGTTGAGGGCGAGAGATAGAGAGAGAGAGACAGAGATGGGGAGAGGGAGAGGGATGGGGAGGTGGAACGAGAGGGAGAGGGAGGGACAGGGATAGGGACAGGGAGGGGAAGGGGGAGAGGCTGACAGAGAGAGAGAGAGGGAGAGTGTAGTTCTCTAAATGGTTGAAAAATACTTCGAGAGAGAGGGATTTCTAATTCTATTTAATTTCTTGTACTATATGCACTGATTTCGGTGTAGATGATGATTTCTAATTCTAATTGATTTATTGCAATAGACGTATTAATTTTTGGTATAAATGGTGATTTCTAATCCTATTTGATTCATTGAACTATATGCATTTATTTAGCGTAGATGACAATTTCTAATCCTATTTGATTGTTTACATTAGATGCATTGATTTTAGTGTAGATGCTGATTTCTAATAGAAGTTAATTTCTTGCACTAGATGCATTGATTTTAGTGTAAATGATGAATTCTAATCTTATTTCATTGATTTCTCTAGATGCATTGATTTCATTGTAGATATTGATTTCTAATCTTATTTGATTGCTTGCATTATATGCATTGATTTCGGTGTAGATGATGATTTTGGATTTGATGTAACTCAATGTATGATGGTACATTAACTTAAAGTGATTGGATTAACAATGTGAATTAATATAAAAATTTGACATTATTTCCCTCAACTAGAACCAACCTAGTGTTGGACATTGGGTTCAACATTCCCAGTGTGTTTCGCGACATGCACTAACCGCCTCTCGTGGATCCTAACTTTGGAAATTGTATTGGAGTCTAAAGCCTATAGGTTTTGGTCTAATGGCAATCATGATTCCATCAAGTGGTATTAGAGTGACAGGTCTCGAGTTCGAAACTCACCTGGTTCACATTGGAGTAATATGGATGTTTCAAATGATTTGGTGTCTGACTTGGCCATAAATTTGGATGTTATGGAATTATTAATTCAATTTTGTTAATGATATTTATATTTTAAAATAAAAAATTAACTAAATATATTTTTTATTAAATTTTCTAATTCAATATATAATATTTATGTTAATTTATTATATATAAATTGTTAAAGCAATATATACTATTATACAACTTGAGGAGACTTAATGATGAAGAGCATTATTTGTTTGTAAGAGGTCATGACTTCAAATCGAGATGTATTCTTACAATTTCATTTGATTATTGAAAATTTACATACATTATATGCATGGATAAACATGAGTGGATTATGTTTGAGAGGACTTAGTTTTGGATATATAATAACAGAAGAAAAATAGTAAAGTCATAGAGGCTCAGAAATCCTTTCGTAGATATTGATAGAAAGGGTGGTATATTAAGAAAGATATTTGAAGGGTTCATCATAGCCTTCTGTTAACCATATAGGTCATTCTTAATCAACAAACACACCACCTATGTTGGTGCTAGCCTCATACTGAGAGGTTTTACCTCTGAGATTTTCCACAACAATTTTTTTGTTGTAGTAAGTTTTCTACTTCTCCACATGGACGGAAAATAAGGGATTTTCTGGTTTCTTTTCCTTCTTTTTTTGAGATATTATATTTACTTGAATGGGAATCTTAGTACATTGATAAATCAAGTATCCATTATCCAAATTTTCCTCACAAGTTGGAGGAAGGTATAGGAGGCGGCGGAGGAGGAAATAAAATTCCCAGAGCCCCTAATGCTGCCCTGAGAGTAGATTGAATATGGACTAGATGTATATTTATGCCCAAAATTTTACTTTCCACAACACACAAGTCCCCTTCCTTATCACTTTAATGAAGAAATATTAGAGGAAATGTCAACCTAAAACTGGAATCTTAAGGAAAAATAATAAAACAATGTTATAATAATAAAATAATAGTTATGAATTTTGAAGGGAAAAGAAGAAAAATAAAATTTTAATTGTATTTTTGGCTTATCACGTTATAGGTTTACTCAAATTTCAAGTGTACACATTCGTCGTATGCATAATTTTGAGAAGACCCACATTGATAAAAATGAAGATACACTAAAAACTGTATTATGTTTTTTTAATGTATCTTAATTTTTTTATCAATGTGGGTATTTTCAAAAGTATGCATAATAGGTACTCGTTGGAGGTTGAATTTAATTTTACATCAAATGAGTGTCTGAATTTGAAATTTGAGTAAACCTATAAGGAGATAAGTAAAAAATACGATTAAAAAAATAGTTATTCTTACTTTCCCTCCAAAATATTTACTTGTACCTATTTTTAAATTTAAATTATTTTGTTTGGTTTACATATTATGACATGGAAATTACATGAAAAAATCACTTTTAGGCTAAATTTTCCTCTAATGAAGTTCCTAACTTCAAAGGGACCATTGCCAAGTGTTCCTATTTCCGTGCACTTCCACAGCTGTGACCAATTATCAAATATGATGTATTAAATCTTCATCGAAATATTTTACCTCTTGGAAATTTCATGGAGGGGGAGGATGATGACATCTTCCTTTCTCTCCTATCATAGGGTATCCTCATTCACAAACCATAATTATCAGAGAAGAAAAATATCTATCTTCAGTGTCAATATCCTCAACCTTCATTGCTCTACAAATGAAACAAAGACAACCAACTACATAGCGGTACGTGGGAATGAATGTCTCTCTAAGGAATAATATCTAAATTGATGTCCCAAGTAGTCTATGTATTTCAAATCCTTATCTATCCACCACCTTCCCCTCTACATTGAAATCAATTTGCAAAATTAACGGATGAGTATCACAACTAAACCTTATCAATTAATGCTTTATATTGCGTTGGCATGGGAGACATGATGGAAATCATAATTTGATAGGGAACCCTAATCCAGGGTTTTTGCATGGACTATTATATAAGCTTTCAAAATAAATTCTTCATGGTGATAGAAGTTCTAATTTGTGTCCTTTTTTTTTCTATGGGGAATTAAGAGCATAAGTAAATTATTATCTAGGTTACATTATAAGAAATTTGGAAGAAACATAATCCATGTACATTAGACATTAACCTACAAAGCTGACTCCCACATAAAGGAATAGGAGAAAAGGGGATATTAGAATTTTGAAGAGGCTTGATCTGAGCTTGAAAATAACCTTAGTGCAGTATAAACCATCTAATATATTGAAATTGAAAATTCAATTTTTGAAGATGCAAGAGTTCATAATCATGATTAAAGATAATTGGAAACCTGCGATTACTATTTAAGAGAATTTTCATTTATCTAATTTAAAAAGAAAATATGAAATAACAAAGAAAACATAGCTACTTAATGGGAAGGAGATAAAAATAAAAAAATAGGATATGTTATTCAAAAAAGTGGAATGGCAGAATCCTTGAAAAAAAAAATTACAATAGTAATGGGTATCGCAGTTTCAATGAGGATAAAAAATTGAGTATAAAGCTTGCAGAATAAAAGAGATAAGAACATAATATTGGTGAAATAATAATGAATGGTTAA
This sequence comes from Pinus albicaulis, assembly GCA_034641835.2. Taxonomy (NCBI): domain Eukaryota; kingdom Viridiplantae; phylum Streptophyta; class Pinopsida; order Pinales; family Pinaceae; genus Pinus; species Pinus albicaulis. Next base: position 66,690 of record JAXQQM020075902.1, read on the forward strand.
GACTAGGGCCATATGAATAAAAGCAAGGTCATGAAAATACCAAGTTTTACTTAGACATGTAATAATAGGAATAGCATCAACTCATTTTGGAAAATTAACAAGAGAAATTATAGTCCTACAATATGTTGCCGAAGGAGTCAATTACTTCTAGGGACCCTACGGTTGTTATAATTATGTAAGTAGTATAGCTATAAAACTCATTTCCTAGACTTGTAAATATGACAAAAAAAGTTGTAAAATCACAATTGAAACAAATATTATAGATATTTTGAAAAGATAATATTTCCACATGGCCTTCCTATATAATTATTTATAGGTTGTTTTGACTTCTTAGAAAAATACTTAAATTGTAGGAGATTATAAAACTAATTTTATAACATTGATTCCTAAAAACAAAACCCAAACAACCTTTGAAAAAATAAGTCAATGTCCTTATACAATTTCATCTACACGATTATCTCGAAGTTTATTGCGAAAAGAGTGAAAGGTGTTCTTTCAAGGAAATTTATTGCCAATAGTTTGAGTTTTTATAGGGAATACAATTCCAAAAGAGAATGGGGATCACACAAGAAATTATTCACCCAATGAAGGTTAAAGTTGACATCTATAAATCACATGACAAGGAAAGATTGATTTTCCTAAGACTTATTCTTATACAATTCTATTTGTTATTTGGGTGAGGACCTATATTACTTTGTTATATTTGGCTATCATAATCAATTAGTTGACACCCTGATGGCCTAAAATAGGAAGGGGTATTAGATAAGTGTTCCCCTCACTGACTTTTCTATTGTTTTAGTTTCTATACTAGTAAATAGGTTAATAAAGGAGGCTTTAAAAAATGGTCATTTCAAAGTGATAAACGATGGAACAACATATAATATCACACACCTCCTTTTTTTGGATAATGTCCAAAAATTTTTTTGATGGAACAAGAAGAGTAATTAATAAAGTTGGAGGTATATTGGTGTTGTAGCATCTACAACCCCACTCCAAAAAATTTCCTACGCTTAAATTTTAGAGCTTACCTTTTGTCTATAGGAAATATCATTTTCACTATCGTTAACTATTTTTTTTATTTTATAGTGTTTTAATCACTTATATTTGCATGGAACACTTGTGTGACGATGATATAGTCTTTTCGATGATAGTTGAATGACTTTTTATGGAAATTAAACTCTCTCCCAAACACAAGGTAAATATTTTCCTGATTTAGCACTATTTTTTGGTCTTCCCTCAAGGAACTATAGAATCCCATGCAACTAGAAACTACAAAACTCCTTAATAAACTGAGTTGCATAATACTATGACATAGGAAGTCATTGAGAAAGTTAAATGCATTATCCTCCTATGAGAGTCAACACTACACAATCAACTGAGAAAGTGAACTCTGTAATACCTTGTCTCTAAAAATTGCAGAGCATTTCCTACCAGTTGACTGCACAGTATTCCAAAACAAGCCAATTATGCATCCCCAAAAAATAGGGAGTGCACATTCCTCTTTGACCATGTGGCACAAGTTTCTATTTCCGATCTATGGACAAGTTTCTCTTTCTCCTTGATTTTATTCATGCACATCATAAACCATAACCCTAATTCCATGGGGTTAAATATATATAATAGAGGTTTGTAGAGCTCATTTTCACATTTTACATTGGAGTGATAGCCATATCCATGAGTTCAAGGAGCTCCAGATTTGTTTTGCAACACTTTTCCAAGTAATTTTCTAAAGTGTCACTTTTTTCTACATTTTCCATCGCTTTTGTTTCTTTTGTGTGTGAAAGTGCCACTTTTCCTATTTCTTCTTGTATTTATTAGATTTTATGCTATTATTCCCTTGTACAAATGTTTTTTCAGTCTATGGAGTTATTTTTACCAGCGTCATATCCCTTCCCAGTCTTTTCTCCTAACAATAGTTACGGCTGATAGGTCTTTTTATGCATGCATTTTATTTCCTTCATTTTTTCTTATCTATTCAACACTAGTGATTGTTATAACTCATTGAAAATAACATCTACACTCATCTCTTCCTCATTCCCAAATCTGAATATTTTCTTTCTCTTGGTATGAACTACAACATCCTTAAGGTTTGCTTCCTCTTCCCATTATGCATTGCGTGATCCAAATTTATGTAGGAACAAAATGAACTACACATTCAAAATATAAACACAATGCTACAAAAAAAATTAACTTGAATTCATTAATGATAAATAATGGATAATTTTTACATGCAGAATAGAAATAACCTAGCTTGGGTGAGGGTAGCTTATCTCTCAGAAGAGATGTGATGGCTACATACCTCTAAATTTTGTTACAATGAGGTTCAAAGGAATTTTTAATATTACGAAATAAGGTATAACACTAAACATCTAAAAACCTAACCTTAAGAGATGAAGCAAAAAAATTTCGCTAGCCCCTTTAGTTCATATATCAACCTCTTGGGGTCATAAGTTTTGCATACAATCTTTGTCTAATGCTTATAATACCTTGTTAGAAATATATATCCAATGAATAGAAAATTTGGATAAAAACCCATGTTATTGGCTATAATATTTCCCATTCAAAAAAAAAAACGTCTTTTAGGGCCTTAAAATGGCTCTGGAAGTTGAGGACTAAAAAAAATTCCAAAAATAGTAAATTGTTCTACAATTAAGGGAATAGAAAAAAAAAATTTGGGGGTTTAATTGGAGTAGAAGGGTTGCCACCAATATACACCTGGATAATTCCTGCTACATTAAAAGGTAATGGTCCCCATTGCATTGAGTGCCTCCAAGAGATGGGGAAACTTTTGTTGAATTTAGTCCCTAGTGAACCAATTTCCCTAGTGCATGAGCTAAAAAAATTTTAAAACTCGATATAGTTGGAGCATTTATTTGTGAGTTTTCTTGATCTATGTTTCCATGATCCAATCAATTTTTTTATGTTTAATGCATTCTAGGTTGAGCTATGGTGTTGTCAACTACTCAACGATTTCTTATGTGTCCAAAAAGGGTGGAAATTAGGGCCAAAGGTGGTCCACATTTAATATGAGGTGAAAGCCACAGAATCGGGGAATACTGAGATCAAAAGTGTTTTCTCCCGCAATCTTGGGGATGGTGTAAGTCTTGTATCAAAGTGACCAAGGCTTTTTATGGGTTCCAAAAAGGCATTATATTTTCAAATGTAACGAAACTTTATCACCCACCTGAAACTTATGTGGCACCCAATCGTTATCATGCTGTTTATTATACTTAGCATTGGATTTCTCAAAGATGTCATTAACCTACTATAATTTGTGTTAAATGTGCTCAATAAATATGGTGGCTTTATCAACTTCAGACTGAACATGGTCAGAGTCTTCCTGTGTAGTTGCAAAAACAAATGCAACATCAAGGGGACATAATGGTTGAAATCCTAAGCCCACTTCAAATGGACTATGGTCGGTCGAGCTATGGAGAGATTTGTTACAGTTATGTTGCATAGAGGAAATAATCTCATCCCATTTTCATGGATTCTTGGAGTTGTACATGTGTAGTATGTGCATAGTCATCCTTTTGATGACCTTTGTATTTCCATGAGTTTGGGGCTAGAATGTAGTTGACTTGGTGAGCTTGGTGTCCAATAATGACCAAATTTTCATCCAAAATTTTCTTAGGATATTGATATCCTGATACGATATAATGGCCTATAGGATCCCAAAATGCACCCACAATTGTACAAATATGTCTTTGGCAGTGGCTTCTACTATAATACTCTTATTACAGGCAGCCAATATGGGCATCTTAGAAAATTTGTCAACTACAACAAATATATAGTCATTTCCATGCCTGGTAGAAGGATGGATAGAAATATAGTCCATGGAGATGAATTCCAATGGCTGACTAGGAGTATGAAGAGGGGTATATAGGCATTTCTTCTTAAATTTTTGTTTGGCCATGGCATAACTAGTGCAAGAGATGATGTATTTTGCAACATCCTCTCAAACATTTGGCTAATAAAAATACTTATATAAAACGACCACATTTTTATCCGCACCAAAGTGTCCCATGACTTGACTTTACTGTGCCTCCCAAATTAGCTTGGCACACTTGTTTGAAGGAAAAAAATGTGGCCTAGGTAGCATAATAATGCATCTTGGAGGTGGAAGAGAACTTGATTGCCATCCACTTACATCTAGTATGTGGTAGCCAACTCAAGATAATTTTTATATATTTGTGGCCATCCAAAGTTCTTGTTTCCATAAGAGTTGAGAAAAATGGTCAATGTTGCAATAGGGGGATGACTTAGGCAGTTAGCAACTCGATTGGTGCTACCATTCTTGTATTTAATGTTCAAATGAAATTGTTACAGAGATGTGTACAAATTATGATGGTGATCATTTTGAAACATCCTTTGTGTATGTACAAATTGAAGATGTTGGTGATTGTGTGGATGAACAAATCCTTCCCCATAATGTAATTTTTCCGTTGTTGGAAAATTTTCATTATTGGATACATCTCTTTATCGTAGGTGGGATATTTTAAAAGTGTATCGTAAAGTGTCTCATTTTTATAGACCACTGGATGCCCTGGTTGGGTGATAACTGCATCAATAACATAGTCAGAGGTTTTGGTCTCAATTTCAAATGGTTGTTGCAAGTATGGAAGATTAAAGATGATGCTTCATGTTAGTGTTAAAATTCTTAGTATGTGTACAAAAAAAATCTTCCCTTAAATTGATGGTTGAATAAGACCCTAACAACGAAATATGGTTGTATACGCTTGTGATCTGCAATAAAAAAGGAATAAAACCCTACATCCAAACATATCTTGCAAAAATAAACACATAATAGTAAGAAATTAAAGTGTAATAGCCCAATGAAGGAATTAATCAATTGATAATTTTATTAAATCACCTAGTGAGGAGAAATTACAACATGGGTCTGTAGTTTCCCCTATGTGGGATGGGTCCTTTTTTTGTCCTTGTGCTTAAGCTATGTGATTCTCTCTGAACTTGCAAATGGGACAGAAAACAAAAATAAACTTGAACTAAAGTTGGATCTCAAGTGTAATGAAACGATAATGGTGATGATGAAAATGGTCATTGTGACACCCCTAGTTTATGTGTTTGAAATTTCAAACTAGACATTTGAACTTTAATCCTAAGGGGAGTGGACCCCAAAGGACAAGTATTTTGTGAATGTAATTAATTATTTAAATTGAGGAAATGAATAAAATGATTTCGTGCAGATTGACCAAAATGAGATTTATGAGATCACTTGCTAAATCCATGAGGATGGATAAGGAAAATATTTCCCCACAATCTTTCAAAAATCCTTGAAAGAAATTATTTCTAATTTAGATTTTTGAGGAAAAATCTAAATTCCCCAATGATGAGGAAAATAGTTGGGAAGAGGTAAAAAGCTGGAAAAGCTGGGAAAAGCATAAAATAGCTTTAAAGAATACCTAAAATGGGAAGCCTAGGCAAACAGGAAGAAAAGCATCCTGAGATTTTGGACGCAGAAGTAGAAACATGCTTTGGGGAACAATAGCTTAAATGAGCTGCTCCTAAACAGATTAAAGGTTGATCTTTTCTAGGAGATGATCTTAGCTCGGGGGTGAGTTCTAGGAGATAGAAGGACTCTAAGGTTGGGAGGTTGGTCAATTACATGAGTGGTATGTCTCTAAATTTATTGGTGTTTTTATTTCCTATGGTATGAATTGGCTACATATAATAGTTTGACTTGTATGTTAGATTTATTAGTTCTACATTTAACATAATTAATCATAAGGCATTTACCTTTATAATTCTGTATATTTGTAGACAAGAAATATATAGAGTAGAATCCAACAGAAACTCTAAACCGAGGTTGGTTTAAATCTGAGGATACATATTCCTCCACAGATAATTTAACTTTAAACTGCTCCTGATCTTCTAGTATAAATTTATGCACATGATTAGGATAGAGAAATATGGGAGTTCCTATACCATAATTGACAATAGCAATAGATGAACTGAAATCTAAACTGTGCATTAAATGAGAAAGAAAAAAATATACAGACTGAATTCCAGGATCAGCACATCATTCATACATAAACAGAAGTACAATAGAAAGTTATTTCTGCATATAAGAAATTAATTCCACAACAAAAGGAAGCAATTATCAGTTAGCATGAGACTTCCCATTAATACTTATTTCAATAAACCTTTCTTTCAGTAGAGGCTAAAATTAATATGGGAAAGAAAGTTAAATAAATAATCAACAGGTAGAATTCACAATAGCAGGGCATATTTAGCTGTAAGTATTCTATTCTATCATGTGAACTAAAGGCAAGAGTGTATAGTGGAATATTAGAAATGCAAAAGTCTTCTAGACATATATATATATATATATATATATATATATATATATATATATATATATATATATATATATATATATATATATATATATATATATATATATATATATATATATATATATATATATATAGTAACGCATCACCTGTAGGTATTCACGAAGCATGACGAGAGATGATGCTAAAAAGGTAGACAAATATCATTTGCAAATTAACTATAAAATACTTATTTAAGTACTGAACCAAGGTAAAGATCAGAGTTGGTAATACATTGTACTATTTCAAGAATATTGAAGAGATTTAGTAAAATTTTACCATCAAATCTATAACCAGCATAGTATGAGAAACATACATAAAATTCCTTTGACGACTAACATTCTGAGTGTAAGAATGGTCGAGGTAGAATCATCAATCAAACGATATAATAAAATGTGGATTTATAAAACTACATGTAACTGAACTTACCCTGTGGAAAAGAACAGTTAAACTATTCATTCATATAATTACCATGTTCATGAGTATAGTTTAACAAATGTATTGCCTGAAAGAATTAATACAATAAAATACAATAAAAGTGGGGTATACGTAGTTGCAGAACAATGCCATAAGTACTTATTAAGCTAGACCCAAGCTAAAAAGAGCAAAGTGCAATTACTGTTGAAGACACATAATAATACTCCATATTATGCAAATCAAGAAACGACAGAGATATATATATAAACAAAAATCCAAACATTAAAAGTCCATTGTGGCATGGGGACCGTATCATAATGTTCCAGAATTTGATATAAGGGAACATTCAGTGTCAGAACTCAAAATTTACAATATTCAAAATTATACAACTGTATCAATAAAAATTTTAAGCTGTCGAAAACATTTCTAGAACAAATGCGAGGAGAACTGGCTCCTTGTAACCAGTGTTCTGTGAATACCGACCTGTAAATGACAAGAGGAATCCATGATAATGCTGAAGGAAGCCACGTCTCTCATGGTTCAAGAGAAAGTGAGGCGATGGTCGTAAATACCTGTAAGAGACAAACCACAACATGAATACGATGCAAAACGTGACGAGGAAGAGGAACGCTATCAAAAAAGATAAATGAGGAATGAACAGTTACCTGGTGCGCTAGACCGTCCAAGCTTTCAATTGACCTATCATATACATAGGGCCATGACATAAATAAACACGAGTTGGATGGTGGGCGTTCAAACTAGAATAAAGGAACTAACACTCTTGTGAATGAAAAATAGAAATTGCTCCTTACACAGGTCGAGGAAAAGAGCGAACAGAAGGTCAAGAGGGGTAGAATCCCTCTATCGCCACGTGAATGACCTCGGAGAAACCTTAGATGGACGTAATATAGAGGGTAAATCTCCCTACAAACCCATAAGTGCATTCGTTTAGTCTCGTTCCTTAGAATACGTATAACGAAATACTGTGAATATGAACTTAAACCAAGAAAATCAAATCAGTCGAAATGGAGAAAACAAATTCTCTGCAAGAGAAAATTTAAAAAAATTTCAGACATGAATTAATAGGGACAAAACGATGGTAAACTATCCATCGAAATACAAAAATTCAGTCCCTGCTCGAGTCAATGAGCGTAACTCTGAACAAGACAAGGAAAACCCATATTGAGTGGTAAGAACATAGCGTAAATTTCAAACCATCCGGAATTATCATACCTGCATTGTCAAGTGAAACGAGGGACTATGCCGAAGTTTGGACTGAATCACGCTCAATTCTCCAGAGCGTCGAAGTTCACTAGCCAGGGACAAATCGAACAAGTAGTAAGGGAAAAGAACCGACCATCAAATTAAGAATGCGAATTTATATCCATGTTCCTGGAATAGATCAATGAAACCCTAATGTGTCGGTGAATCCTCGTCATCCACATGGCAAGATCCCAAGGGTGAAGCCACGGATCGAACTGCTGGATGTGTTATGTACACCATACGTTCAACATTCAATGTGACAAGCAATACAATAAATGTCACAGCGTCCTCGCCATGCCACAGAGATTGCCTTGGCACCAGGGTAGGCTGGCGTGGTGAGTTCCAGAGTTACGTGGAGCAAACTCACGTGACCGTGAATGGAATGAGACCCATTCCAAACCATACGACGAGATTGAAAGTCATATATAAGCTTACGTGGAAAACTAGCTTCACGTCTCAATTCCGTGGAGTCAAATTACCAATTCATATTACGTGGAGGCCAAAATAAATGATTCCAATATTGATATAAATGTTGACGAGAAGTCAATAAATGGCCATGAGTGCCATGTACGCATAGATAGCAACGTAGGTAAATTAAATCCAACTAAGGTTCATACTTTATAAACGAGTGGTGAACAGGTGTAACCGAAATTGTCCCATATGGGTCTATCGAAATATAACGATATGGTTAACATGTGGAGTTGAATCGATCCCTCATCTGTCTATCAAACTATAAAAATATATTGAATGATCAAAGGTTCATTACTATACAAACAAAGGTGAGACATAAAAGTGGAATTGGGATAAACAAATCCATTATGTTTGTATTTTAAATATAGTTATGTTTGGTAGTACTAATATTGTTATATCCAATTGGGTTGGATATAGTTGAGATATGGAAATAAATCGTAATTGGGAAAACAATTATGATTTGAATAAACCAACATAATTATAGTATAGTATCTTGCTAGAATTATAATTGAAAAGATGAATGCTTGGAAAAAGAAAAAAAAAATTGGAAGGTAAATGGGAGGTGTGACAAATGGTATCAGAGCCCAAGTTATAAAACTGGGTTGGTGACATTGTGCTCACTGTGGCTATGTGTTCACTATATAAATTGATTTTTGTGGCTATCTGTATTGTGTAGTGTACAGTGGTGCTGGAATGGTAGAAGGTGAGGAAATTTATGTTGATCTGCGTGATGAGGATAATGTACTAGATCCCAATGCGCCCATGATGGCTATGTTGCGGAGGTTGCAACAAGAATTGGCTGAGATAAAAATCCAGAATGACAGATTGTCATTAGCCAGTGAGGAGCAGGAAAAGCTCATCAGAGAATTAACTTCGTGGAACAGCTAAGATGGCGAAGGTTCCAGAAAGGGGAAAACTGATGAGTCTAAGGATGACGATGCTGTTAGGCATCAATATAAGCAGAAAAAGGAATTACAGGTGGAATTCCGAAAGATCAAACCTCCCTCCTATGATGGGGAGAAGGAGGAAGATGTTGAAGCCTGGTTGTTGAACATTATTAAATACTTCCAGGTCTATGAATATGAAAGCAATCTGAATGCCAGATTAGCTGTTTACCAGCTACAAAGTAAGGCTACCTTATGGTGGGAGGAGACAAAAATGGTACATGCCATTGACGAAAAGACAGTTACCTGGGAATATTTCCAGGCTAAGTTCAAAAACCACTACCTAAATGAACGTTACTATGATGATAAAGCCAAGGAATTTCACGAACTTAGACTAGGATAGCTCACTATTGATGAGTTTGTTACTAATTTTACAAATATGTTGAGATATGTACCCTACATAAGGGAAGAAAAGGCAAAGGTACAAAGGTTTCTGAATTGTTTTCCTACTGTGTACAAAGAGAAAATTGAGTTTGATAACCCAAAAAAAATCGACGAAGCTACTAGAAAAGCTAGACTGTGCTACCAACAGTTCAAAAGCAAAGCTGAACATGGGAAAAGTTGGGTAAATAAGAGTGAATTCAAAGGGAAGAAACAGAAACCAGCCTATTTGAAGAATTTTGGTAGATATCATCAGCAGAAAAAGTTTAATAAACCCAAAGAAAGTCAAACTTCTCAGTCCCAAGTGGCCTCAAAACAAATAGATGGAGACAATAATAACGAGGGCATAGTAAAAGTGAGAGAACCCTTGAAATTTTGGGGATGTGGAGAACCCCATCTGTTGAGGGATTGTCCCCATTGAAACATTCAGATGATTATGAGGGATCGAGAAGCCACCACAGTAAATGACATAGCCAGAAATATACCAACTATCAGTGAAGCCTTGGAAAATCGACAAGCAGAACATCAAGCTACCATGGTTGAAATGGAGGGTAAGATTTCTGACCAATATGTTACAGTTTTGATTGACCCATGTGCTTCTTTGAGTTACATTAGTCCAATAATTGTAGGAAAATGTAATCTTAAACCTGAAAATTTTCAGCAGTCATGGTTGGTTCAGCTGGCCACTAGAACCAAGAGGAAGGTAACACATAAATTTCCCCAAACAACAATTAAATTAAATGACTTTCAACCAGAAGTAAATTTGAACATTCTGCGCTTAGGTTCATATGACTTGTTGATAGGAATGGACTGGCTGGAAAAGAAGAAAGCCTTGATGAACTGCTGGGATAAGACTCTACATTGTGTAGATGATGAAGGGAACCCTTTTGTTCTCAGGGGAAAACCAAAACCTATCTCTGTAAGAAAAATATCAGCACTGCAATTAAAACGAACAACTAGAAAAGGATATCAAGTTTATGGAGTACATGTGGAAGAAACAGAACAGAATCCTGAAGAAAGACTGTTGGATGTTGTGCCAGTAGTAAGAGAGTTTAAGGAAGTCTTTCCATATGAGATCCCTCATCTTCCCCCCAAAAGAGAGATTGACTTTTCAATCGATCTGGTGCTGGGAGCAGTACTTGTTTCCCGAGCCCCTTATCGAATGAGTCCCCTTGAACTTATGGAACTGAAAATGCAATTGCAAGAATTGTTAGATAAAGGTTATATCAGATCGAGTGTGTCTCCTTGGGGAGCACCGGTGCTGTTCGTGAAAAAGAAATATGGAACCTTTCGGATGTGCATTGATTATCATCAATTGAATAAGTTGACCATTAAAAATAGATACCCTTTGCCTAGAATTGATGATATTTTTGATCAAGTGAGAGGAGCTTCAGTATTTTCGAAGATTGATTTAAGGACTGGTTATCGCCAGCTCAGAATTAAAGAAGAAGACATCAGCAAAACAGCCTTTCGAACCAGGTATGGTCACTACGAATTTGTAGTCCTACCTTTTGGTTTGACAAATTCCCCTGCCACATTTATGTGCCTGATGAACAGTGTGTTAAATAAGTACTTGGATAAATTTGTCCTTGTGTTCATAGATGATATTTTAGTCTACTCAAAAAGTGAGGAGGAACATAAAGAACACTTGAGGATAGTGTTGCAAACTCTGAAGGAAAACCAATTACATGCCAAGTTTAGCAAATGTGAATTTTATAAAGATAAGATCCAATACTTGGGTCATATTATTTCGGAAAAAGGGCTGGTTGTTGACCCTGAAAAGATAAAAGCTATTAAAGAATGGCCTATACCAACTAATTTTTCAGCAGTGAGATCATTCATGGGGATTGCAGGCTATTATCGCAGATTTGTGGAGAGATTTTCTGCCATAGCATATCCCATAACTTCCCTACAAAGGAAGGGTGTCAAATTTGAGTGGACTGAAAAATTCCAAAACAGTTTTGACCAATTAAAACTAAAACTTACTACAACCCCTATACTAAATATTGCAGATCCTAATAAAGAATTTTTGGTATGTACAGATGCTTGTAGAGAGGGGTTGGGAGGAGTTCTTTTGCAGGAAAATTCAGTTATTGCATATGAGTCTAGGAAACTGAAGATACATGAAAAAAAATATAGTGCCTAGGACTTGGAGTTATTTGTTGTTATTCATGCTTTGAAAATGTGGCGACACTATCTCCTTGGAAAGAAATTTACATTGATGACTAATCACATTAGTCTTAAATATTTCTTTTCCCAAACTGATTTGAATACTAAACAGGCCAGATGGTTGTCTTTCATAAGTGAATTTTATATGGACATAAAACATATCAGGGGGAAATAAAATAAAATTGTTGATGCATTGAGCAGAAATGCTTGTCAAAATATAAACAGCATTGGAAGTGGTGCCCAAATCGATACAGAAGATTTGGTGAAAAAGGCAGCAAACCAAGATCCAAATTATGAAACACTACTGGTGAAACTACTAAAGAAGGAGAAGACTGATTTCACTCAAAACCAAAAAGGGCTAATCTGTTATAAGAACACATTATATATTCCAAATGTGGAGTCCTTGAAAAAAGAGATTCTAGATGAATATCACAAGCAACCATATGCAGGACATCCAGGATATCAGAAGATGTTAACAGCTTTGAAAAAGAAGTTGTTTTGGCCAGGAATGAAGAGATATGTAGCAGAATATTTAACTAGATGCATGGAATGTCAACTAGTCAAAGTTGAGCATCAGCATCCTGCTAGTCTTTTAAACCCTTTGCCCATTGCAGAATAGAAATGGGACATAGTTTCCATGAATTTCATAACAGGATTACCCAAAACCAAATACCAACATGATTCAGTGATGGTGGTAGTAGACACTTTAACAAAAGCTACACATTTTATACTAGTGAAATCGACCTTCGGGACATCTCAAGTAGCAAATGTGTTCCTGAAGGAGGTAGTAAGACTCCATGGGGTTCCAAAGGTTATTGTTTCTGACCGAGATGCTAATTTTACAGCGGCCTTTTGGAAAGGGCTATTTGGAGGGATGGGTACTAAGTTGAATTTTAGTACTGCTTACCACCCTCAGACAAATGGTCAAACAGAGAGAACAAATCAAATTCTGGAGGACATGCTGAGAATGTATGTGATGGATAGGACATCAAAGTGGGAAGATTACTTGCATTTAGTTGAATTTTCCTATAATAACAGCTACCAATCCTCCATCAAAATGAGTCTATTTGAGGCACTCTATGGGAGAAAATGTCATACTCCCTTGAGCTGGAGCCAGCCAGAGGATAAATTGATGTTGGGGCTAGATGCTTTAAAAGAGATGGAAAGAATTGTCAAACAGATACAAAGAAATATCAAGACAGCACAAGATCTCCAGAAAAATTATGCTGATAAGAAGAGAGTACACTGAGAATTTAAAATGGGAGAGCATGTGTACTTATGTATTAAACCCAAAAAGAGCACACTTTATGCTGGAAGTTGTGCAAAACTAGATCCCAGATATTGTGGTCCTTTTGAAGTATTAGAAAGGGTGGGACCAGTGGCTTATACGCTGGCCTTACCACCCCATGTTAGAGTTCATGATGCGTTTCATGTTTCGTTGTTAAAAAGATATGTCCATGATTCTTCTCACATAGTTGATTGGAATGTTGTACATGTGGAACCATAAGGGGAGTTTCTACCAGAACCGCTTCAAATATTGGAGTGAGAATAAATTGAATTGAGGAACTGCACGGTAGCAAGAGTAAAGGTGCAGTGGAAGCACTTTACTGCTGAGGAAGATATGTGGGAAAGAGAAGCTGAAATGATGGAAAGATATCCATTTTTGTTTGAAAAATGAACTCTAGTAGTTAAATAACAACACCGAGGACGACGTTTTCTTTCAGAGGGGGAATATGTGACACCCCTAGTTTATGTGTTTGAAATTTAAAACTAGACATTTGAACTTTAATCCTAAGGGGAGTGGACCCCAAAGGACAAGTATTTTGTGAATATAATTAATTATTTAAATTGAGGAAATGAATAAAATGATTTTGTGCAGATTGACCAAAATGAGATTTATGAGATCACTTGCTAAATCCATGAGGATGGATAAGGCAAATATTTCCCCACAATATTTCAAAAATCCTTGAAAGAAATTATTTCTAATTTAGATTTTTGAGGAAAAATCTAAATTCCCCAATGATGACGAAAATAATTGGAAAGAGGTAAAAAGCTGGAAAAGATGGGAAAAGCATAAAACAGCTTTAAAGAATCCCTAAAATGGGAAGCCTAGGCAAACAAGAAGAAAAGCATCCCGAGATTCTGGACGCAGAATTAGAAACATGCTTTGGGGAACAACAGCTTAAATAAGCTACTCCTAAACAGATTAGAGGTTGATCTATTCTAGGAGATGATCACAGCTTGGGGGAGAGTTCTGGGAGACAGAAGGACTCTAAGGCTGGGAGGTTGGTCAATTGCATGAGTGGTATGTCTATAAATTTATTGGTGTTTTTATTTCATGTGGTATGAATTGGCTACATATAATAGTTTGAATTGTATGTTAGATTTATTAGTGCTAAATTTAACAGAATTAATCATAAGGAATTTACCTTTATAATTATGTATAGTTGTAGACAAGAAATCTGTAGAGTATAATCCAATAGAAACTCTGAACCGAGGTTGGTTTAAATCTAAGGATACATATTCCTCCACAGATAATTTAACTTTAAACTGCTCCTGATCTAATAGTATAAATTTATGCACATGATTAGGATAGAGCAATATGGGAGTTCATGTACCATAATCTACAGTAGCAATAGATGAACTGAAATCTAAATTGTGCATTAAATGAGAAAGAAAAAAATATACAGACTGACTTCTAGGGTCAGCACATCATTCATACATAAATAGAAGTACAATAGCAAGTTATTTCTGCATATAAGAAATTAATTCCACAGCAGAAGGAAGCAATTATCAGTTAGCATGAGACTTCCCATTAATACTTATTTCAATAAACCTTTCTTATAGTAGAGGCTAAAATTAATATGGGAAAGAAAGTTAAATAAATAATCAATAGGTAGAATTCACAACAGCAGGGCATATTTAGTTGTAAGTATTCTATTATATCATGTGAACTAAAGGCAAGAGTTTATAGTGGAATATTAGAAATGTAAAAGTCTTCTAGACATAAGTATATATATATATATATATATATATATAGTAACACATCACTTGTAGGTATTCACGAAGCATGACGAGAGATGATGCTAAAAAGGTAGACAAATATCATTTGCAAATTAACTATAAAATACTTATTTAAGTACTGAACCAAGGTAAAGATCAGAGCTGGTAATACGTTGTACTATTTCAAGAATATTGAAGAGATTTAGTTAACTATTACCATCAAATCTATAACCATTGTAGTATGAGAAACATACATAAAATACCTTGGAGGACTAACATTCTGATTGTAAGAATGGTCGAGGTAGAATCATCAATCAAACGATATAATAAAATGTGGATTTATAAAACTACATGTAACTGAACTTACCCTGTGGAAAAGCACAGTTAAACTATTCATTTAGATAATTACCATGTTCATGAGTATAGTTTAACAAATGTATTGCCTGAAAGCATATTACGTGGAGGCCAAAATAAATGATTCCAATATTGATATAAATGTTGACGAGAAGTGAATAAATGGCCATGAGTGCCATGTACGCATAGATAGCAACGTGGGTAAATTAAATCCAACTAAGGTTCATAATTTATAAACGAGTGGTGAACAGGTGTAACCGAAATTGCCCCATATGGGTCTATCGAAATATAACGATATGGTTAACATGTGGAGTTGAATCGATCCCTCATCTGTCTATCAAACTATAAAAATATATTGAATGATCAAAGGTTCATTACTATACAAACAAAGGTGAGACATAGAAGTGGGATTGGGATAAACAAATCCATTATGTTTGTATTTTAAATATAATTATGTTTGGTAGTACTAATATTGTTATATCCAATTGGGTTGGATATAGTTGAGATATGTAAATAAATCGTAATTGGGCAAACAATTATGATTTGAATAAACCAACATAATTATAGTATAGTATCTTGCTAGAATTATAATTGAAAACATGAATGCTTGGAAAAAAAATAAAAATTGGAAGGTAAATGGTAGGTGTAACAGTCATGGTGAAGAATGGAGAGAAAACCCTCTCTTTATAAAAAAAAATATTAGAATAGATTGAGAATTAGAAAAGAATAAAATATTGTTGACTATTTCAAAATCCAGTCATTGTGGATATTTTATTATATTTTTTGAGAGGGAAAAGGTATTTAAAAGGTCAAATATCTTTATTTAGAAATTGGTTGAAGTAATTAACAATTAAAAATGATGTACTAATCACTTTTTGAGAATTAAAAAGGAAACAATTCTTAAATAATGGTTTAATAATGATCTCATAAGAATAATAGAGGATAAATAGGAATAATAAACAAATAATGGTTTATTTATTTTTTCCAAGGTGATTAAGTCAAATGTGATAAGAAATAATTATCAAACAATGATTTAATAATTATTTATTGAGAATGTTATATAAATAATGACTTATTTAATTATTCTCATGGGGTTTTTAGATTTTAATGAGAAACCGATGCCCAATATGGGTTGGATTACCACTAGATATACCTATTTTCTCTATAGAAAGGGTTCCATATTGCATAAAAAAAAAAAAAAATTTGCAACATATAATCAATTAGTATGGTTTGAATCTAATAAAAAACCCCAGATTTGTATGCGCCCTTTTTATTTTAACAAAAGCTAAATTCTCAACAACACATTCAATTACTAAAACTGAATGTGTTCTTAATGCCATTTGTGGATGCTTCATTCAAACTAGAGATTGGAATTCCATTGTGAGAAACACATGACTGCTCCTTTCATACAACATATTAGACTTTCATCACCGAAAACACATTCTTTATGCCTTTATCAAAGACTTGTGCTCTTTGGAACCTTTTCCATTGATCTTATCACAGAACTGGATCTCTCTTGGAATTGATGTGATCAATCGGGAGGTTGACGGAGCATGTTTCAATGTACAATGGAAAAACACAATGTTCACGCAGAGTGATTCGCCACAGATCTAGAGGAAGTCTAGAAAAATCAAGATTTGGTCATAACCCTATGTTTTCAGTTGAGGCTACACATTCCCTGTGTATGTGTTTCACACACACCAGAGATGCTACGTAAACACCTTTGAGGTGCTATGCATACAATTGTGGTGTTACGCTTTACTTCAAACTCTACGGTTTCACCGGTATGCTAACTCTCACCTTAGAAACTGACAAAGTGATCGATCTCAAGATCTGGGCTGGAATTTTGACCCTCGAAAAAAAAATTTGACTACAATTTAGAACAAACTCTACGTTCAAATCTAACTTAAGAACTTTATTTGAACCTTGTCTAATAAACAGATAAACCAAAGCTTGATCTTGAAGCTATAACCTTAACTGGTTCAAATCATCATTTTTTTCCGCCTTAAAGGGATTTGATTCTCTAAAACTTAGAAAAAAAATCACCACATATTCCTTTGTGTACAAGAGTGAGCCAGTCTAACTTGATCACTCTATAGCTTATTTCACTTCCCAAAGTATTAACACAGAGATTCACAGTATCAAATCTAAACTCGAACCAAATTCATAACAGAAAATAGTACTAGTCCTGTCACTACTGTGTATACTCTATTATAACAAGAACCAAACAAAATTGATCTATTCGTCACATTAATGGATCATACACCCAATCACACCAGACTAATTTCAATCAGGAAATTCAATAAAACTAGTATTATTTTACACCAGAAAGGGGATCAATACAATTAGCAATAATTTCACACTTCCCTCTTCTTTTGGTCTCATGGACATTATCTTACTCACACTTCTCACTCTCTTCCACTCACTATACAATCCAACCATGAATGCCTTAAAGGCATATCATATTTATAATCAAATTACTCTGAACTAATTTTAGATCATATCCTATAAAATCTCCTCACCAAACTCCTAAAATCCCTCACTTAATCTCCATAAAATATGCATGGAAATTATAACACCTTAGACCTCAAATTTTCTCAAACATTCAATAATAATAAAAAAAATTAATCATCATTTTAATAATTAAAAAATTAGGGAATCTCTCCCTTCAGAAAATAAAAATTCCCCTTAGATTTCTTCAAAAAATCAATTTATGGAGTAGGATGCTCCTACGTCAGACTCCCAAGGAACAAAATCTTCCGTGATCTCCTAATCATGAATTTTAGTTTTTGAATTCATCCTGGTTTCCAAAATTTATGTTGTTGGACACCACATGCTTTGTCATCTTATTGCTGCCTTGTAGATGTAGGCATTCCTCTTGGATCCCAATTCTTAAATTTCCTTTCTGTAGTCATATTTCTCTTACTTGAATTAACAATCACTTTCTTGTTGTTTCTTTTGTTCCCTATTATCCACTTGAAAGATTTTATTTCCAATGTTGTATTCTTTATCTCTACCTGATGCTGATTGCTGCCTCTTCGGACTGAATAATTTACTCCTTCAGAATATATGTAACACTCAACAAATTTCGTTCTCAAGGTTTGAAAATATTTAAAACCTTTCTCAATGCACATTTTATCAATTTCTTTATCTTGTGTTTCCACTATCACCATCATGGGTTGCTTCCAAGAGGTTATTTTCTAATCATGATGAATACCAGTACACAATTCATTGACAGAAGTTATAATATACCATTCCTCTACTTTTCCCATTGTCCACACATCCAATTCTTTATGTGGAAGTCCTTCATATTCAAACATGCTTAACTACTTGCTTGGTATGAAAACAAAAAAACAATCTCCTGTATGTTTATTTTCAATTGTGAAAATTTTCTGTTAAATTTCTTCATCTTTCCAATTGATCTTTGCATTCACATCATATTTATCTGCATTGTCATATTCTACACCATCAAATATTTGGTCTTCACCTCCTTTTGGACTTGTGAAAAAAAATTGTTCAAATTTTGCCATGTCTCTTTCTCTACAATCCTCTCTGGCTTCAACAGTACCCTGCATAAGAGTTGTTAAAATTATTATTTCTTCATCCAAATTTCCATCCTATTGGGAACATTTCGTTTCATGCAAACCATCCACTAAATTTTTCTCTAAACCAAAAAAAAAATTAAAAATGAAATATTTCATGATAATCATGGTCATCTGGAAATGATCATACAAAATTACATCTTCAAAATTATGATATTCCTACTGGAACCAATTCAGAAAATTAAAATATGAATTATCTTCAAGCCTATCCCTTTGTCTCTGTCAATCTTCCAAACATTTCTTCCATTCTCAAACCTATATTTACAATTCTTGTCATCCTAAAGTAATCCTTTCCATTTAGCCATCAATGTTCCAACCTTGTACTATGAGATAATTTCAAGATTTTTCTCCCACTTTCCTTCATAAACTTCCAAACAATATGATTTGTTTAACCGTTCTCCTTTTAGCTTCTCCACAGAAGGTTAATTTATTCCATCTTTTGTACGTACACATTCAAAATTTTTGCAGAAATTACATTCTTCCTAACATTTCTTGGGCTCATGCTCAATTTCCAACATACATTTCTCTTATCTTTGGCTACAATTTTCTGTTACATGAGCTTCTTCTTGTACTTTTTATCCATATTCTATAGCTCTCTGATCACAATCAGCAATCTGATTTTTGTTCTAATTAATTCTTGGTTCTGCATAAACCTCTCATGACCTTTCTAAGCATAGCCATATTCTGTCCTTCCATGAGAAATTTCTACAAATTCTTCTCCATGATTGTCTTCATAAGTTAGACACCTTCTTTTCCTGAATACATGAGATAATAATATCTCTTCTTCCTTGGATCCTTGGAAGCTTCCTAGTCTTTGAATCTTTACAGTTTCTTTTCCATTGACAGAATTGTCTTGAGCTACACTCTCCTTACCAGATCTTCCTTTTCCATAATTTCACATTTGTAAGACATACATTGTCTCCTCTATTTCCAGTTTCCAATAACTCTCCGTCATACAAGCAATTTCTTCAAAAATATTTAGATAAACACTCAATAAAAAAATGTACAACCAACGAATTATAGCTCCCATATTACTCCTCTTTTCGCAAAATTGTGAAATTTTCGTATGATTTCTTTCATAACCTTCTTCAAGGTTGTCTTCATGACACAAGGCTGAACTTCCTTATTCTAAAACACTCCATTGAAACTTTTCAACTCCAGAATTAGCTACCCCTTGTTGTCCTCTACAAGCATAGTCCTTCTTTTCTTTGACCATTGCTTCTTCCTTTGTTTTTGGCATTTTTTAAGCTCCATATGGTTGATACTTAGTACCTAAAACTTCATAATCATAAAAAAAATTAGGTTGAAATAAATTACAATTTCCTTCTTCACTTGATGTCATCAACATCTCCTTTCTTTTTTACTCCAAGCACTCCATCATCCCATCACTCTCATCATCATACTTTCCTAGGATTGATCCTTCTTCGGGTTCACAAAAGTGAACTTCTTCTCTATGTTTACTTCTACTAGTTTTATTTTCCTCCTTCATCCAAATATTCATATTTTGCATCAACTTCTTGGAAAATAACCCCATAACAGACCACTTGACACCTTTCCTTACATTCAATCCATATTTCAGATCCTCTCTAATCTCTTTTTGTAGCAGTTGTTCAAAATGATTGATTTGTGCCCTTAATTCAACCATATCACTATCAACGTTTTCATCATATACTATCCTTCTGCCATATGTTCTCGTATATCCTTTCCTCTTTATATAGCTTTCTTCTAAGCCTTTACTTTGAATCTCTAGAGTCATTTTCACCTTTGCTCTAGTGAACTTTCCATGTCCACCTGGGAACTACGCTAAAGTTTTTATCTTGTAGCTAGTCTCAATTACTGCTACACAATCCCCTATCAAGATTCCCTCTTATACTTGATCTCATGGGATCAATTGGTTCTCTTTCCTCTAGAACCCTTTTGATCATTCCCTTGCTCTTATTTGGCTTCTGCACTTCTTCTCCCTTTCTTCTTCTTCTTTGTATGGCTTCCAAAATTCCCTTGTCTGCTGCTACCTGCATATACACATCAGTATTCATCAAAATTAAACACTTAACAAGACCTTCTCTCAATGATCTTGTATTTTGATCACTCTTCCCTTAGATGGAATGATCTCAAGTTTTACTTTTCCTTAGTCTTCAGGTACCTTCTGCTAACTCTCCTCTGTAATTCACTATAGTCTTTTGCATTTCCACTACTCGAAATTCACCTCTGCACACAAAATTCAATATCGATACATAAGTTTCACTTATACTACCTCAAATAACATTACAAGCTCTATACCTAATTCAAATCTCTCCCTTTTGAAACCAGCTCCAAAAAGAGAAGAAAAGAGATATCAACGCCATAGAAATGAGGCACTTCGATGGGGCAACCTCCAATACATTACCTTAATGAAAAATTCTTGGATGATACAAATGACCAAAACCTCCTTCTATATATAGGAGTCCATGGGGCCACAATATAATCCTAGTGGGGCCACAATGTAATCCTAGCCGACCTAAAAATAATAATGTAAGGACACAATAATAACAATATGGGGGTTACAGGGGTACAAAAATAACAATAAGGGGGGCTACACTAACATAACAAGGGAATACACTATTAATATGGGACTTAACATGTCCCTCTCCTTCAAACAAGTGTTGTCCTCAATGCTTGATTATTTCTTGATGCTTCTGTATAAAATTTTCATCCTCCCATGTGGAATGTTCTACAGGAAATTTCTTCCATTTGGTGAGATACACTGAAATTAATCGTACTTTTTGAGTTCTTTTTTTTGTGACTGCTTTAAAAATTCTTTCGATGTGATGTTTATTTTCATATTGTTTCCTTAGATTTTGCACCAATGTTAGATTATCCTTTGAGAGTTGGAGAACTTGTTGTTGATGCTCGATGTGATATTCCACTAATTTATCATCCATATTAGCTATTATTTGATCCTTCAAACCATACAAATTAGCCTTCATTTCTACTTTTAAACCATCTATGTCATCTTCGGTTGCTCTTCGCAAGATCGAAATTTGTTGCGGCACTTGGTACTATAATTTTCATATCTCATACTGCAATTCTTCCTCTTCATGTGTCATATTAGAGCCTTCGAATGTCTTAATGGTTGTTGAATTCTGTTTACGGACCATTTTGGAATCCAATACTAATATCTATTCTAAAATATGCCCTTGGAATCAATTCAAATTTATTCTTGAAAAAAGACTTATGCAATTCAGAAAAAAATTACACACCTTTTACTTCTTTTTGAGGAGCTTAATATTGAAATTGAATTCTCTCTATAATTGTAGATCCTCACTATTTTAAATTCATCCCTGTCATAGCCCTATGAAGCTTCTTTCAAATTCCACATGTCTGATCTGATTTGGATTCTTCAAGGCAAAGTTATGTCCAATCTCCCACAATGACCCAATTTTGGACTGGTTCAGTAGAGCGAACTTGTATGACTTGCCATGTGTCAATGTTTCCTCATTTGGCTTTGAAATTGATATACCAAAAGTTACAGTCCGAGTACTTGTGAAATTTTTTTACAGCATTCCAATCTGATGCTCAGAGAGAGAGCTATGAAGATTTTCCCATGATCACCTCTTTGAGATGAAATTCATAAGTCTCAAAAGCCCTAACTTCCACAGCTCATATCTTCGAAAATATTGGGAACCAATATCTAAATCTTTGCGATGATGTACCTTAGGATTTTGGGTTCGCACTCTAAAAATCTCAGCTTCTGAACCTTCGTAGAAGAAAACTTATTACGAAAATACCACGATGACCTATTTAGGTTAAATTCAGGAGCCTAAAAAATGACCTAACTTGCACAAATCATATCTCCATAAATATTGTAAAACAAGCTCTAAAATTTTACAATGATGTTCCTTAGGATTTTGGCTTCGCACTCTAAAAATTTCAGATTCTGAACCTTCGTAAAAAAAAATTATATCGACAATGCCACAATGACCTGTTTGGAGCAACGAAACCATATAATCTCAAATTTCTAATCCCAAATGTTGTGAAACCAGCTCCAAAAAGAGAAGAAAAGAGATATCAATGCCTTATAAATGAGCCACTTCAAGGGGGCAACCTCCAATACATTACATGAATGAACAATTCTTGGATGATACAAATGACCAAAACCTCCTTCTATATATAGGGGTCCATGGGGCCTCAATATAATCCTAGTGGGGCCACAATGTAATCCTAGCTGACCTAACAATAATAATATAAGGGCACAAAAATAACAATATGGGGGTTACAGGGGTACAACAATAACAATAAGGGGGGCTACACTAACACAATAAGGGACTACAGTATTAATATAGGGACTTAACATCTTTCCACTTTCATGGTATTATTTAAACCTGCAACATATAAAAATACTTCTTCTTCAATTTCAAAATGAGTTGAACTGAGCCTCGTTGATCATATTTTAGAGAAAATCCTGCTCTAATAAAAAATTATGCCCAATATGGGCCCGATTACCTCTACATATACATGTTATCTCTATAGAAAGGGTTCCATATTGGATATAAAAAAAAACAAATATGCAACATATAATCAATCGGCAGGGTTTGAATCTAATAAAAAACCCCATATCTGTATGGGCCATTTTTATTTTAATAAAAGATAAATTCCCAAAAACACATTTCATTGTTGAAACTAAAGATGTTCTTGATTCCATTTGCAAATTATTCATTCAAACTAGAGATTGGCCTTCCATTTCCAAAAACAAGTGAATGATCCATTCAAACAACAGATTATACTTTCATAACCGAAAAAAACATTCTTTATTTCACTCTAGAACCTTTTCCATCAATCTTATCATAGAATTGGAGCTCTCTTGGAATTTGTGTGATCGATATGGAGGTTGATGGAGCATGTTTCAATGTACAATGGAAAAACATAGTGTTCACATATATTTATTCTCCAAAGATCCAAAGGAAGTATAGAAAAATCAAGATTTGACCATAACCCTACGTTTTCAGTTGAGTCTGCACATTCACTGTGCATGTGTTGGAAACACACTAGAGATGCTACGCAAACACCTTCGACTCACTACACATACAATTTTGGCGTTATGCTTGCCTTCACATGCTATAGTTTCACCTGTATGCTAACGCTCACCTCAACAACTGACAAAATGGTTGATCTCTAGATCAGGGCTGGAAATTTGACCCTTGACAACAAATTATAACTATAATTGACATCAAAATCTACGTTCAAATCCAACTTAAGAACTTCAGATTAACCTCATCTAGTAAATAGATAAGCGAAAGCTTGATCCTGAAGCTAGAACCTTGACTGGTTCAAATCATCATTGTGTTTCCTCAAAGGGATTTGATGCTCCAGAACTTAGAACAAAAATCAACACATATTCCTTTGTGTACAAGAGTGAGCCAATATGACTTGATCACTGTATAGCCTCTTTCACTTCCCAAAGTATTAACACAAAGATTCATAGTATCTAATGTAAACTCGAATCCAATTCATAATATAAAAGAGTACTAGTCTTGTCACTAATGTGTATACTTTATTATAACAATAACCAAACAAACTTGATCTATTCATCACATTAATGGATCATACACCCAATCACACCAGACTAATTTCAATCAAGAAATTCAATAAAACTCTGATTATTTTACACCACAAAGTGAGGATCAATACAATTAGCAATAATGTAACACTTACCTCTCCTTTTGGTCTCATGGACCTCCTTTTACTCACACTTCTCACTATCTACTTCCTATACAATCCAACCACAAATGCCTTCAAGGAATATCATATTTACAATGAAAGGATTCTGAACTAATTTTAGTTCATATCCTATAAAATATCCTCACCAAAATCGTAAAATCCCTCACTCAATCTCCAAGAGATATTTCAGCTCCATAAAATATGCATGGAACTTATAACACCTAAGACCTCAAATTTTCTCACACATTTGAGAATAATAAAAAATTAATCATAGCTTTAATAATTAAAGCATTAGGGAATCTCTCCCTTCATAAAATAAACATTCCCCTTAGGTTTCTTCAAAAAATGAATCTATGGAGTAGGATGCTCCTACATCAGAAATACCTTAGGAAAATGGTTCACTAAATTATTTCTTATGTTGAAATTGAGTTTTCCATGGAAAAAATTATCCTACATGGTGTATTTCGATCCACCTAGTAAGAAATGGGTAGGTGAACATTTTTTGGGTGATAACACTTCAAATCAACAAACAACTTCTGTTGAGATGGATTAAAAAAAAAATCTTTCACTCTACCCTTAGAAACTTGCCTCAAAGGCCAAGTGATATGAGATAATCACAACACAAACCTCTGATAAAAGCTATCAAGGTCCAAAAAGCTATGAAGTTCTATTAGAGTGACC
This sequence comes from Pinus albicaulis, assembly GCA_034641835.2. Lineage (NCBI taxonomy): Eukaryota > Viridiplantae > Streptophyta > Pinopsida > Pinales > Pinaceae > Pinus > Pinus albicaulis. The sequence continues at coordinate 92,025 of JAXQQM020075902.1, forward strand.
AAGGTTGGCCAATCTCAAATGACTTGGATCTTAGCCAAATCCATCTACATGCCTTTTTCATCAATGATGTAACCCGGATATTGCATCTCGCTCTTGCCAAAGGTGCATTTATCTCTGCATAGTTTGTGCTATCATAGTGTTTTAAGGACCTACCAAATGTGTTGGAAGTTCTCTTCCGAGTTATTGTTGAATATGAGGATGTGAACTAGTTATACAGCCATGAACGGGTCAGTAAAGGGCCACAACATGTCATCCATTAGCCTCATAAATTTTGTATGGGAACTTTTCAACCCGAAAGGCATGACCAATCTCTCAAAAATACCCTCCTTAGTTTTGAAGGAAATCTTCCACCCATCTGTGGATTCTATTAAAATTTGGTGATATCTAGACTTCAAATCAATATTATTGAAGTACATGCCCCCCTTGAGCTATTCAAGAAGGTAATCAATCCATGGGATTGGGTACTTGTTCCTAAAACTGAATTTATTTAGTGCTTGATAGTTAATGTAGAGTCTCTAGGTCCCATTCATATTCTGTACAAGTAAAATCAGGCTCCCACAAGGTCAGGAAATTAGTCAGATTTTCTCTTTTTGCAGCAACTCCTAGACTTTTTTCTTTGTTTCTTAATTTTCTAGAATGGGGTAGTGATTTATTGTCCCAGTGGTTAGACATGCTATGGGGGTTATATTGATGGAATGCTTCACCTGACAGTGGATATGTACCCATATGGGTGAGCAGATGATGTACCACTATTCTTCCATGATATTCTCGACCTGCTTCTGCTATGTGAGGTATCTCTCCCGGGAATCTTCCCCTTATTTCAAGAGTCACTAAGAAAGAAAACAAATTTACTAGTCTAGGAGATGATCTCATTTCATTGCTTAGTAGAGCTCAAAGAAATGGTGGTAGGTGGGGCTAAATTTGGTATCCTTTATAGCTTATTTCCTAAATTGATAATGATAGCGCGAGACCTAGACTCATACACAACATGAAGCTTCCGAAAATATGGTTTGAATAATATTACATCACAAATATCGAGATGAGAATTACAATGTTACAGAATATTAACATTATATTTTGATCCATATCTCTTGATAACCTCAATCTATTTGGTGTAGCATTGGAAAATCATTACAAAGTCACATAAACATTAGTTTTTGATTCATATCGCTTGATAACTTTAATCAAATTGGTGTAGGATTGGAAAAAAATTACAAAGTGAGATATGCATGAGTTATTTATTTGTTAAATTGACAAAATAAATCCATATTATTGGATTTTTAATATAGGAAATATAAGTATATTAACATATAATATCAATATTGGTGATGAGGATTAAATCTACATATTTTTTTCTTATTGTTGCTTTGAATAGATTCTTTGCATGGAAGATAATGTATTTTCCTTCAAATTATACACACAAATCCTTCAATGAATTAACCAAGTTAAATATATATATATATATATATAGTATTACAAAATTTCACATCTATATTAAATATTTTCTTTTTATGAATTAATAAAAATAATTTAAATATTTTTTTGTTTGTCTAACAAATATTATATTGTTTTTCACATTTAATTTTGATGATTTTTATACCCTCATTTTCATATTATTTTTATTTATTGTTAAGTTATATATATATATAACTTAACAATAAATAAAAATAATATGAAAATGAGGGTATAAAAATCATCAAAATTAAATGTGAAAAACTATATATATATATATATATATATTCTTTCTCTTAAGATTAAAAAAATTGAAGAAGAATGATCTAGATTATCCACAGTGTTATAAGAAATCCGTTGACATTTCAAATTGCAACGGTGATCCATCTTCAAGACTATTTTCAAATGAATCAACTAAAGTAGAATTTTAAGTAGTGTTAATTTTTTTTATTTTTTTTATTCACTATCATGTTTGTTTTATTAAAATGAAATTGAATAATATCCTAAAAAACTACATATGAAATCTCGTAGTACACTGTATTTGTAGCTAATGATGTGAATACCTAGATTACAATGTACTATTTAATTATATGATATTTTCTGGATTATATTATTTTTATCTTGGAATACATATTTCATAATTTAAATTTAGCCATCCTATATCCATCTTAACCCTCGATCTATCAAGTGCTAAGAGGGATCAAATCTCTCGAGGTGCAAACATTGTTTTTGAGTTCAAATATTGAGGAATGATTTTCTCATCAAGAGATTTGATCGCTCTCAATGCTTGATTGATCTAGGATTAAGATGGATCTAGGATAGTTTCTCTCTCTCTTTCTATAATATCCCTATCACTCTCCTCTCCCTCCTCCCTCCCACCCTCCTCTCCCTCACACTATCTCTCCATCTCTCCCTTATCACTCCCCCTCTCTCTCTACTTTTATCCCTCCATGTATTTCTTCTTCCCTCCCTTTCTCTCCCCTTCCAACTCCATATTTATTTCTCTCTATTGGCTCATCTCTCTCTTTTATATTCTCTATGTCATTCTATCCCACATCCCTCTATCTCTCACCCCCATCACTCTCTCTCTCCCTTCCCTCTAACTCTATCATACCTCCCCCCTCTCTCTCTTCCTCTTCTCTCTTTGTCTCTCTCCTTTCCTCTTCTCTCTCTTCCCTCCCATATCCCTCACTCTCTCCCCATCCCTTCATTTTCACCCCCTTTCTTTCTCCACCTCTATCTCTCTCTATATGTTTTCTTTCCTCCCTCTCCCTCCCCCTCTAACTCCATCTCTCTCTCTCTCTCTGCTTATCTCTCCCCCTCCTCTTTGTCTTCCTTCCTCTCTCTCCCTCTCTCTCCCACCTCATTTTCACTCTATCCCCACACCCCCCCCTCTCTCTCTCAATATTTTCCTCTTTTCCCTCCATATTTGTCACTATCTCATACCCCCACCCCCTCTCTCTTAAATTTGATTCCACAATATTGTGTTTAAGAAACTAAAAAAAAAGAAAAATATTAAGCATATTTTTTGGATCAACCGTGTCAAAGAAACTACAATAATGAAAAACTTAAAACAACCATGCACTCTCTTTCCTATATTGTTGTTAGTCAATTTCTTTCTTCTCGTCACTTGGATGCTTAGTTAAAATGAATTTATGTTGCTTCTTAGTAATATTATTATATTCTTAGTAATATTATTTATATAAAAGTGTTCTCATTTTAAATTTTATTGAAACTTTGATTTAATTTCTATGGGAATATATGATAAAGGGTTTATATATATCTCAAAATTAATGATAAAAATTTTCCTTTTAGAATTAATTAAGAAAATGTTATTAAATTAAATTAAAATAAATTATTTTAAAATATCTTGGTTGTGAAATAAGTTATGGTTATTGGCCATGCTGTATGGATAAACCATGGTATTGACCCTTGATATTATAAAGAATCCTATTTACATGCTAATAATATCGACCATAAATTGGGGTTCAATTTCCATGATTAAGAATTATGTCATATTGTTATAAAATATTTCCATTGTCAAAGAAGTGACATTGTATTGACCCATGGCATGCTAACAAAACTTATTCACAAGTTAATAATAAATTTTACATATAAAAAATTGATTTTAACTTTAACTTTTTATTATTAATTAAGCCAACATTTAAATGTTTAGAGGTTTTATATTACTTTTAGCATTTTATTTATTACTTTTTTTTAATAATTTAGTGGACATGTAAATGTTAAATGTTAAACATCTATGCTTAACATTTGTACCCATTATAAGGGGGTAGAGCACCTCTCAAGCAATCATTGATAAATAATAAGTGAAAAATATTTAATAGTAATCAAGACAAAGGTTAAGATTTATTGTATTTTTTCTTTTAAATTTAATTAAAAAATGATGGTCATATAATTAAATTAACATAAAAAATATATTTAATATCTTTGACCATATAATCTGTTATGATTTTGGGATAAGTGGTAATCATAAGCCTTGGTATTGTAACAAAGTGGAAGCTTATTTATAGGTTAAGAGTCTCCATGATAAAGTGGAAGTAATTTCAGTGTTAAGAATATTGTTAGGGTTGAGAATTTCCATCACCTTAAATTTAGGAAAGCTATTGAGATTGAGAAAGGGTTTATGCTTGATATAGTTATTGATATAGTTATATAAATACTTATTTATTATTACAATCATTTAGTAGGTTTGATGTTTTTTAGGTTTCTTCATTTATTTTGTTAATTTATAATTATATATTTTAAATAATATTTCTTATGTTGACCAAGTTTTACTGTATATTTTGTTTTTTTTTATTATTTTTATTTATACGTCCATTTTTTAGTTTTTATTTTAGTCTTTATTTATTATTTTGTTATCTTATATTATTTTTATGATGGTGTTTGATATGTTTTCTTTTATTTATTTTTTGGTTGTTTTTATTTTGAGGGTTGATGGTGTTTGTGATTTTCAATGTCTAATTTTATGGATTTTATTTTATAAAATGTGTAATATTTATTTTAGTATTTCTTTAACATCTATTTTTCCATTTATTATAGGTATTCAATGTCGGTTCTATAATTTCCTATGTGATTTCAGGGAAGATTTATTATACTACAATATGGATCACATAAATTTACACTCTCAAATGTTGTTACACGTTTTTTTAAATGTAGATATGTTTATGTTATTTCTTTTAATTAATGGTAATAATAGTTGAAAATAAAGTTATATTTTAGCTAATTTTAATAACTTTTTTGAAATTTAGCAAAGATAAATGTTTTGATGAGTATAATGGATGTATCATTATTTACATTTACCAACCATTTAATATATATGACTGCACCATATTAGTAATTATTAATATTATAACTTGTATTATAGCATTTTCCTTGCTTATTACATAATTAAAATTAATGGTTTTTTAAATTAAAGTCTTCAAATCCTCTTTCCTTTTTAACATCTTTTCTTTACTATTTTTAATTTGTTGAAAAAGTCTTCAAATCCTCTTCTCTTTTTAACATCTTTTCTTTACTATTTTTAATTTGGTGGAACTTTGTTGTTTTCTTACTAAAATCCACACCTCCGTTATGAAATTTGACGACTTATTCACGCTTTAAAAATTTGAAAATAAAATTTAACCATATAACAATTAACAAATTATTACTATGAGAGAATTATTATAAAATTAATACATCACATAAGGCCATATAAAAAATAAAAATAAAAAGGTTAGATTAGTATAATTAAAGATATATCACATTTTTTCAAATATAATTTATTTAAACAAAAATTGCAAAATCAATATAGTTAAAGATATATTACACTTTTTTTTTAATATAACTTATTTTAAAAAATATATATTTCTTATATTATTGTTAGTCAATTTGTTTGTTTTCATCACTTGGATGCTTAGTTAACATGAATTTATGTTGCCTCTTAGTATTATTTATATTATATACATTTCACATATTTATATATAAAAGTATTCTCATTTTTTATTTTATTGAAAATTTGATTTAATTTATATCGGAATATACAATAGAGGGTATATATATATATCTCAAAAGTAATGATAACATTTTTCCTTTTAGAATTAATTAAGAAAGTTCTAGAAAAATAAATTAAAATAAAATATTTTAAAATATCTTCATTGTGAAATAAGTTATGGTTATTGGTCATGTGGTATTGATAAACCATGGTATTGACCCATGATATTATAACAAATCCAATTTACATCCTAATAATATCGACCATAAATTGGGGCTGAATTTCCATGATTAAGAATCACGTCATATTGCTATAAAATATTTCCATTGTGAAAGAAGTGACATTGTATTGGCCCATGCCATGGTAACAAAACCTATTCAGAAGTTAATAACAGATTTTACATATAACAAATCAACTTTAACTTTAAATTTTTATTATATATTGAGCCAACATTTAAATGTTCGAAGGTTTTACATTACTTTTCACATTTTATTTATTACTTTTAATTTTATTTATTATTTTTTTAATAATTTAGTTGACATATAACATTTATGCTTCACATTTGTACCCCACATAAGTGGGTAGAGCACCTCTCAAGAAATCATCAATAATTAATAAGTAGAAAATATTTAATAGTGATCAAGACAAATTTTTAGGATTTAATGTAATTTTTCTTTTAAATTTAATTAAAAAATGATGTTCATATAATTAAATTAACATAAAATATATATAAAATATTTTTGACCATATAATCTGTTATGGTTTTTGGGTAAGTGATAATCATAAGCCTTTGTATTGTAACAAAGTGGAAGTTTATTTATAGCTTAAGAGTCTCCATGATAAAGTGGAAGTAACTTCCGGGTTAAGAATGTTGTTAGGGTTGAGCATTTCCATCACCATAAATTTAGAAGAGCTGTTGGGATTGAGAAAAGGCCTTGCTGGTTTTCATTGTTGGATCTCATCTCTGTGCTCTGAGTACGATTTATTTTTCCTTTCTTTCATGTTTTCCTCTCTTTTTATTTTCATGTGGTTTACGCTTGATATATATATATATATATATATATATATAGAGAGAGAGAGAGAGAGAGAGAGTCATGTAGTAGGTTTGATGTTTTTTAGGTTTCTTCATTTATTTTGTTAATTTATAATTATATATTTTAAATAATATTTCTAATGTTGACCAAGTTTTGATGGTTCCAGCCCACAAGCCAAGTCAGCACTACAACAAATATGTTAATTGAAATGCGAAAATGTCAAGTTTTTATATATGTGATGTGTCAATAATCATTGAATGCATTACACCTCGGACTATATTTATTTTCACAACAGAGATTCTCGGGCTTTTCAATATCTGTAGGATCTGAATAGCTGTTTGTTTGATTTGGCAATTAATCACTGAGTGATTGGGTTTTTCCGGTTGTCCGATTGTTCTGACGTTTGTCAATGTTGCTCGATTTTCGCACTTTTACAAGGTAACAGTTTTTCTCCGTCACTCTTCTTTCACTCTGTGGCTATATCACGAGGGTTTCACTCTGGCGATCCCTGTGAGGGTTTACTGTTGGTATCTAATCCAATGTATTTGGCTTCTGTTCAGTCTTCCGGCATATGTGGCGACGATTATATGTTTATGGGCTTCTCCGACGGGGTCTGTGTCTTTATGTAGTTGAACTGTTTTTCCCGCTGTAGCGACTATTGTTCACATGTGCACTTTTGGTTAAACACAGGGTTTCATTGGGTTTTAACCGTGTGTTTCTCTATTATCTGTAACTTACTCGTCTCTTTGTTTACAGGTTGAACCCGCCAAGGTTTCTTTCTAGTTTTCCCAGTTCTGCTCGATGCGAAAAGAAGTAAGTTATCACTCCATGATTCAATTTTCTCTAGCTCTTTTCCTTAGTTCTAACCCTCAGGCTTCTCGTGAGCAAACTTTTGTGGGTTCGATCAAATATCTAGTTCAGCTACACTCGGTATTCTCTTGTTTTTTCTCCAAGTATCACTTTGATTTTTATCGTTCCTTAAAGAAATTGTGAATGTGTAATGTAGATTCTGGGACTGATTTATTGTCATCATTGTGCAGGGAAGTCGGATCTCCGTGGTTCTTAAACCCTCTGACTCTGTCCACTTTCGGTCTTCAGTTCTAAATCGGTAGGGTCGCTCCACAATTCGGCCTCTTTCTTTAAGTTGAATTTGTCATATGTCTCATTGGCAAAATGGTCCCAATCTGTTACTGGTTCTTGTTTAGAAGAATAGCTAGGGTCTTTTATTTTCCCGTTCGGCCGTGCCTTTCCTTTGACCCAAGACTGTCACTCTAGATGGGTTTGATTGTATGACTTTTTGGTTTTGAAACCCTTCCTGTAGCTTTGATTTTCATTTCATAATTCTGTTTTTCTAGCCATAGGGTTTTGGGTTGAAACCCTATCTGTAACTCCTTTTCCAGAAATGTTATGTAACTTAATTTGACACATTCTATAGGACTTGAACTTTGTTCGACTGTCTATTTAATAATGAAAGGATTTTTGCTATATCTCTATTTATTCAGTAGAAAAAGAAATAGGTCAATGGTTTGTACCTGTAGCTTAATATCAATCTATGAGCTCGGATTCTGTATGTCGTTCCGCTAATAACGATGTTCGATTGTAATGTTTCTCTAATTGTCCCTCAGTCTGCAAATTCCTTTGGTTGATTAAAATATCCGTGGATGTTTGTCTTCTTGCACTTATGTAGCAATTTTGAGGGAAAAACAAATATGTGGCTATCGTGTGTATGTGTTAGTAACTTTGACAGTGCAATTTCCTATTCGAAAACAAATTACAATGCTTGTATGACATAGATGGTTTGTGAAAATAGTACTCTATTTGATATTATTCCTTCTTTCATTGAAGGATTCCAAAACCCTTCCAAAATGTACATTTGCCCTTTTTGTATATTAGTAAGAGAAAGGCAGTTTCCAGATTGAAACTGTCATGCTATTCAGTTACATTCAATTCTTGTTTTCCATCCTTTTTTAATTAATGAAATAAAATAGCGAACTAACACTACAGAATTTAATAAAACAGTCAGATAACACTACATAATTTAATAAAACTTCCTTACATAAGACAACCTCCTAAAACAAATTTGAAATTCACAAGTTCAAAGACCTGTCAAAGTAACACATGTAACAATGAGACAAAACCTGCTTCTATTTTGTCTACCCTGAGGTAGATGCTCTTGCATCAGGCTCCCAGGGTAAAAAAAAAGTCATGGCTTCGTTCCATGAGATCTTCCACCGAATAGCCATCTTTCTGTATTTGCGCTCCGTCAAGCCATGAACTGTCCTCAATGGGACGATTCTTCCACTTGACCAAGTACTATAAGTATTCTTTCCTATGTGTTCTCCTGGCTACCTGTGTGTCTAGGATACCATCGATATCAAGGGGTTGCGCTACAGGCATCTGCCTCATCCAAGAATCCTTGCCAACTTGGGTGTCTCGTTCTGACCATGCTGCCCTGTTGTCTTCAGGACTGGCAGTATATGGAAACAGATCTGCCACATTAAAAATGGGTGAAATTCCTATCCCTAGTGGCAACTGTATTTCGTAAGCATTGGCAGAAAACTTGGAAAGAATTTTGCAGGGGCCAATCTTCTTAAACTTCAGTTTGTTATATTCCCCCTTCAGAAAACGTTCCTTGCGCAAGTGTGCAAATACTTCGTCCCTTACATTAAATTGAACTTCCTGCCTTTTCAAATCTTCCTATGGTTTGTACTTTTGACTACTGTCCTACAATTTTGACTTCCCCTGCTCATGTAAATTTCTCATTGCTTGGGCGAAATCTTCTCCATCTGCGCCTCTTTTTTCAAGTTTCCCCAAATCCCGCAGCTCATGCACTCTGCGAGGATGCATGCCATACAGAACCTGAAAAGGACTGTAGCCCGTGTTATGATTTGGTGAATCATTGTAAGCAAATTTTTCTTGAGCAAGTACGCGATCCCACATTCGCTAATTTTCACCTATCAAACTTCGTAGCAGGTTTCCTAAGCTCCTGTTCACCACCTCTGTTTGCCCATCAGTCTGAGGGTGATAAGCGGAGCTGAAATTCAACTGAGTGTCCAACTTTTTCCACAAGGTATGCCAAAAATATCCTGTAAACTGCACATCCTTGTTAGAAATGATGGACCTCGGCAAGCCATGCAGTCTCATGATCTCCGTGAAAAACAAGTGTGCCACCTGAGTGGCATCACTGATTTTTTGACAGGGTATAAAATGTGCCATATTTGAGAATCTATCCACTACCACCATCACTGAATCAAAACCCCGCTATGTTCTAGGCAGACCCAAGACAAATTCCAAACTGATGGAGTCCCATGGTCTACTTGGAATAGGCAGTGACATATAAAGTCCTGCATTCTGACTGCTACCTTTTGCTAACTGACACATTTTACACCTGCTTACATACCTCTGCACATCTCGTTGCAACTTTGGCCAGTGATAAAAATGCTCAACCTGCGATAATGTCTTGTCTATGCCGAAATGTCTAGCTAGACCTCCACTGTGTTTTTCCCGTATAATGTTCTCCCTCATCGAACAGTCGAGAATACATAATTTTCCTCCCCTAAACAATAAACCTTCTTGCAAATTATAGTCCAACCATGGACTATCGTTTCTCAGCAAAGGGTTTTGGCAAGCCTCATAGGCCTCCCTAAAATCTATATCTGTTTGATACAAATCCTTCAAATGCTCAAAACCCAGCACTTGTACCATGCTTTCTTATAAGAGCAAAGCTCTTCTACTCAATGCATCTGCCACCTTGCTGGACTACCCGCTAATATGTTTCAACGCAAATGTAAAACTCTGTATGCTTATGATTCAACTTATGTTGTTGCATAATATACTGTAATGCGGAATTATCAGAAAATAAAATAAATTCATTACCTAATAGATAGTGCCTCCAATGCTTCAAGTCTTGAACGACTGCATAAAATTCTTTATCATAATATGAGTACTTCTACCTACTTTCATTCATCTTCTCACTGAAATAAGCGACCGGCCTGTCCTCCTAGATAAGTACTGCCCCAATGGCTGTATTGTTGGCATCACAACAAACCTGGAAAAGTTTGCTGAAATCAGGCAATCTCAAAATCAGTCTCTCAGTGATCTTCTTCTTCAAAGTCTGAAAACTTTTCTCTGCTACTTCTGTCTAACAAAAAGGCTGATTTGCCTTCTTAATCGTGTCCAACATGAGTGTGCAGATCCCACTTAAATCCCTATTGAATTTCCTGTAAAAACTTGCCAATCCAGAAAATATTTGAACCTCAAACAAATTCTTTGGGGATGGCTAGCTAACTATAGCTGCAATCTTCTCTGGGTCCATCTTCAACTCATTTTCTGCAATCAAAAAACCCAGATAAACTAATTCCTATTGAAAAAAAGTACACTTTTTCAGATTTATTAGCAGCTTATTCTTCTGCAATTTCCTCAATACACTTAGAACATGTCAAAAGTGTTCTTCTCTCATCCTGCTGAAAATCAAAATGTCATCCAAATAAACATTTAAAATTTTCCCAATGAAATCTTTTAGCACTTTATTCATTAGGCGCATGAAAGTACTAGGGGCGTTACTCAATGTAAATGGCATCACCAGCCATTCATACAGCCCCTCATTCATCTTGAAGGTTGTTTTCCATTCATCCCCTTCTCGGATCCGAATCTGGTGGTAACCACTCTCAATATCGATCTTCGAAAAATATGTTTCCCTAGTCAAAATATCCATCATGTCATCCATTCGTGGCAATGGAAACCTATACCTGATCATAATCTTGTTAATAGCTCTTGATTCTATGCACATTCGCCATTCTCCACCTTTTTTTGGAGCTAAAACTGTCGGAACTGCACAGGGTCTCATGCTCTGCCTCATCAACCCTTTGTCTAGCAATTCTTGTACCTGCTTCCTAATTTCCTCATTATCCTTAGGACTCATACGGTAAGCTGCCTTATTAGGTAGACTAGCTCCTAGTATAAAATCAATGCAATGACTGATGCTTCTCTTAGGAGGCAATTCTTCAGGTAGATCATCCACTATAATATCACCAAAGTCCTGCAACATGTCCTGGATCTCCTCTGGTAGATCTGTGATATTTGTGTGCAATACCACTATTTTTGGTCTCCTCACAATAGAAAAATTAACATCATTATCTTAAATATGTTTCAAGAATTATTTTCCACCCACTAGTAATGCTTTAACTCCACTGGCTTTTGTTTTATCTTCCTCCTTGATGGGTACAAGTGTGTGATTAATCCCATCTTTGACAAAATTGTAACAGTTTGTCTTTCCATCATGAACCACCTTCCTGTGATACTGCCAAGGTCTCCCTAACAGTATATGACACACATCCATTAGCATAATATCACAAATAATCTTTTCCTTGTATCTGCCAATATGAAATTCTACTTCACACTATTCATAAACTAACAGTTGATGTCCCTTTTGTAGCTACGACACTTTGTAGGGTGCGTGGTGCTTCAACCTTTTCAAACCTAAATTGTCCACCATTTTTGTGGCCACTAAATTATAGGTACTCCCACTGTCAATTATCAGTTTGCAACACTTGCCCTGTGACTTGCAAACTGTTCGGAATAAGGCTTTTCTTTGATCCGGTTCTGCAATTTCTTTTGCTGGTTTCAACAACACCTTATTCAGCACTAAATCTTCCCCTGTCTCTGGTGAATTTTCTACCTCCTAAGGTGGGGCCTCTGCTTCCTCCATTTGGGCAACATACATTCCTCTACCACCTGCTGGTTCCCCTTCAAGACACTCATAAGACTTGTGCCCCCACTTATGGCACCTGTAACACTAGACAGCTCCTTTACCCTGACCATTACCTCTTCCTTGCTGGTATGGTCATCCCCTTCTAGTGTTATTGTCTTTTTCTGCTATTCCTGAATTTTTGGAACTGCTGCCTTCTTCACTGGGATTTGTGCCTCTACCTCTACCGAAAGACTTTCCTTTACCTCTGCCAGATCCTCCTCCTCTTCTGGCATTTTTCTTCCTATTTATTTTCTCTTCAGCCTTTAAGGCACACTGGTATGCCTCATCTATACTTCCGGGTGAGAGAATATTGATTTCATCCAGTATTTCCCCTCTCAAACCATTTACAAACCTCGCTGTTTTTTCGGGGGTGTCTTCTATATACCCAGCTCTTAAATTCAATATGTAGAATTCTTTCGTATACTCCTTAACAGTTAACCCCCGTTGCCTCAAATTCTGTACTTGCCTGTACATCATGATCTAGTAATCCTTGGGAAAAAAATTATCCTTCAGCTTGGCCTCTATCCTAGCCCACTTCTTTATAGGTTGTTTATTCATCCTTTCCTCTCTGCCTTAACGCTATCCAACCACAAGGATGCATGTCCTTTCAACTTGGTGGCAGCGAATTTTACCCTCTTTTCTTCACTAATTTATACATAATCAAAATACTTGTTTAGCTCGCTAAGCCAATCCAGCAACACATCTGCTGATAAATTCCCATCATAAGTAGAAATCTCATGCTTCGGCTTGCTACTTGATAACCAAACTTACCTCAATAATCTAATTTCAGGTCCCTCTCTTTCCAAACCATCTGTCGGTTCTGCAACCTCTTCGTCACTGTCATCCCCTCCTGCAGGGTCTCTTCTTCGTCCAGCCTCTACTGCTGCTAATTACTCATTCAAAATTCGAATTTGCTCCCTCAATCCTTCGTCTGCTATTCTACGAATTGCTCTCCCTCCTCCCTGTCCTCGTCTACCAACCTCCATGTTATCCTAATCACAACCTATTGCTCTGATACCAATTTGATGGCTCCAGCCCACAAGCCAAGTTAGCACTACAACGAATATCTTAATTGAAATGCACAAATGTCAAGTTTTTATATATGTGATGTGTCAATAATATTTGAACGCATTACACCTCGGACTATATTTATGTTCACAACAGAGATTTTCGGGCTTTCCAATATTCGTAAGATCTGAATAGTTGTTTGGTTGATTCGGAAATTAATCACTGAGTGATTGGGTTTGTCCGGTTGTTTGGTAGTTTTGACATCTGTCAATGTTGCCGGATTTTCGCACATTTACACGGTAACAGTTTTTCTCCGAATGCCACTCTTCTTTCACTCTGTGGCTATATCATGAAGGTTTCACTCTAGCGATCCCTGTGAGGGTTTACTGTTGGTCTCTACTCCAATTTATTTGGCTTCTGTTCAATCTTCTGGCATGTGTGGCGACGATTATATGTTTGTGGACTTCTCCAACGGGGTCTCTGTCTTTTTTGTGGACTTCTCCGACGAGGTCTTTGTCTTTATGTAGCTAAACTGTTTTTCCTGCTGTAGTGACTATTTTTCACCTATGCGTTGTTGGTTAAACACAGGGTTTCATTGGGTTTTAATCATGTGTTTCTCTATTATCTGTAACTTACTTGTCTCTTTGTTCACAGGTTGAACCCGCCAAGGTTTCTTTCTGGTTTGCCCATTTCTGCTCAGCGCGAAAAGAAGTAAGTTATCACTCCATGATTCAATTTTCTCTGGCTCTTTTCCTTGGTTCTAACCCTTGGGTTCCTCATGAGCAGACCTTGGTGGGTTCGATCAAATATCTGGTTCAGCTACACTTAGTGTTCTCTTGTCTTTTCATCAGGTATCACTTCGATTTTTCTCGTTCCTTAAAAAAACTATGAATGTGTAATGTAGATTCTAGGACTGATTTATTGTCGTTGTTGTGCAGGAAAGTTGGACCTCTGTGGTTCTCAAACCCTCCGACTTTGTCCACTTTCGGTCTTCAGTTCCAAACTGGTAGGGTCGCTCCACAATTCGACCTCTTTCTTTAAGCTGAATTTGTCATATGTCTCATTGGCGAAATTGTCCCAATCTGTTACTGGTTCTTGTTTAGAAGAATAGCTAAGGTCTGTTATTTTCGAGCTCGGCCGTGCCTTTCCTTCAACCCAAGCCTGTCACTCTAGATGGGTTTGTTTGTAATATTTTTGGGTTTTGAAACCCTGCCTGTATCTTCGCTTTTCATTTCAGAACTCTGTTTTTCTAGCCTTAGGGTTTTGGGTTGAAACCCTATCTGTAACTCCTTTTCCAGAAATGTTATGTAACTTAATTTGACACATTCTACAGGACTTGAACTTTGTTTGACTGTCTATTTAATAATGAAAGGATTTTTGCTATATCTCTATTTTTTCAGTAGAAAAAAAAATAGTTCAATGGTTTGTACCTGTAGCCTAATATCAATCTATGCGCTCAGATTATGTATGTCGTTCCGCCAATAACGATGTTCAATTGTAATGTTTCTCTAATTTTCCGTCAGTCTGAAAATTCCTTTCGTTGATTAAAATATCCATGGATGTTTGTCTTCCTGCACTTCTGTAGCAATTTTGAGGGAAAAAACAAATATGCGGCTATCGTGTGTATGTGTTAGTAACTTTGACAGTGCAATTTCCTATCTGAAAACAAATTTACAATTCTTGTATGACATAGACGGTTTGTGAAAACAGTACTCTGTTTGATATTATTCCTTCTTTCGTTGATGGATTCCAGAACCCTTCCAAAATGTACATTTTCCCTTTTTGTATCTTAGTAAGAGAAAGGCAGTTTCCAGATTGAAATTGTCATGCTGTTCAGTTACATTCAATTCTTTTTTTCCATCCTTTTTTAATTAACGAAATAAAACAGCCAACTAACAACACATAATTTAATAAAACAGTCAGCTAACACTACATAATTTAATAAAAATTCCTTACTTAAGACAACCTCCTAAAACAAATTTGAAATTCACAAGTTCAAAGACTTGTCAAAGTAACACACGTAACAATGAGACAAAACCTGCTTCTGTTTTGTCTACCCTGAGTTAGATGCTCCTGCATCAAGTTTTAGTCTATATTTGGTATTTTATTCCTTTTTCATTTAGTATTATATTTATTTATACGTCCATTTATTTATTTATTTTTATTTCTATGTTTATTTATTATTATTTTTTACTCAGTTTTTATTTATTATTTTATTATCTTATATTGTTTTTATGATGGTGTTTAATTATTTTTCTTTTATTTATTAGTTGGCTATTTTTATTTTGAGTGTTGATCGTGTTTGTGATTTTCAATGTCTAATTTTATGGATTTTATTTTATAAAATGTGTAATATTTATTTTAATATTTCTTTAACATTTATTTTTCCATTTATCTTAGGTATTCAGTGTCAGTTCTAAAATTTCTATGTGATTTAGCGAAAGATTTATTACACTATGATATGGATCACAAAAGTTTACACTCTCAAATGTTGTTAGATTTTTTTTAAATGTAGACATTTTATGTTATTTTTTTTAATTTATGGTAATAATAATTGAAAATAAAGTTAAATTTTAACTAATTTTAATAAATTTTTTTCCATTTAGCAAAGATGAATGTTTTGATGAGTATAATGGATGAATCATTATTTACATTTACCAACCATTTAATATATATGACTACACTGTATTAGTAATTATTAATATTATAATTTGTATTATAGAATTTTCCTTGCTTATTATAAAATTAAAATTAATGTTTTTTAGAATTAATTTTCAAGCCTCCCTCACCATGAAAGTCTTCAAATCCCATTCCCTTTTTAACATCTTTGTTTTACTATTTTGGATTTGTTTTTTTTTGTAAGCTTGGTAGCATCACGTCATATTGCTATAAAATATTTCCATTGTGAAAGGAGTGACATTGTATTGGCCCATGGCATGGTAAAAAAACCTATTCATAAGTTAATAACAAATTTTACATATAACAAATTGACTTTAACTTTAACTTTTTATTATATATTGAGCCATCATTTAAATGTTCAAAGGTTTTATATTACTTTTAACATTTTATTTATTACTTTTAATTTCATTTCTTTATTTTTTTAATAATTTAGTGGACATATAAAATTTATGCTTGAAATTTGTACCCCACATAAGTGGGTAGAGCACCTCTCAATAAATCATCGATAATTAATAAGTAGAAAATATTTAATAGTGATCAAGACAAAGGTTTAGGATTTAATGTATTTTTTCTTTTAAATTTAATTAAAAAATGATGGTCATATAATTAAATTAACATAAAATATATATAAAATATTTTTGACCATATAATCTGTAATGGTTTTTGGGTAAGTGATAATCTTAAGCCTTGGTATTGTAAAAAAGTGGAAGTTTATTTATAGCTTAAGAGTCTCCATGATAAAGTGGAAGTAACTTCAGGGTTAAGAATTTTGTTAGGGTTGAGCATTTCCATCACCGTAAATTTAGAAGAGGTGTTGGGATTTAGAAAAGGCCGTGTTGGTTTTCATTGTTGGATCCCATCTTTGTGCTCTGAGTAGGGTTCCTTTTTCCTTTCTTTTGTATTTTCCACTATATTTTCGCTGGGTTTACGCTCGATATATATATATATATATATATATATATATATATATATATATATATATATATATATAGAGAGAGAGAGAGAGAGAGAGAGAGAGAGAGAGAGAGAGAGAGAGTCATGTAGTAGGTTTGATGTTTTCTAGGTTTCTTCATTTATTTTGTTAATTTATGATTATATATTTTAAATAATATTTCTAATGTTGACCAAGTTTTAGTCTATATTTGGTATTTTCTTCCTTCTTTATTTAGTATTATTTTTATTTATATGTCCATTTATTTATTTATTTTTATTTCTATATTTATTTATTATTATTTTTTGACTTAGTCTTTATTTATTATTTTATTATCTTATATTGTTTTTATGATGGTGTTTAATTATTTTTCTTTTATTTATTAGTTGGTTGTTTTTATTTTGAGTGTTGATCGTGTTTGTGATTTTCAATGTCTAATTTTATGGATTTTATTTTATAAACTATTTAATATATATGACTGCACTATATTAGTAATTATTAATATTATAACTTGTATTATAGCATTGATACATCACCCTGGTCGAGGAAGGGAATTGAACCTGTGATGAGTGCTATAACAGCCCGCCTCATTACCGTTTAACCAAGACCCCATAGACTACTATTTTTGATTTGTTAGGAAAGTCTTCAAATCCTATTCCCTCTTTAACATCTTTGTTTTGCTATTTTGGATTTGTTGAGAAAGTCTTCAAATCCTCTTCCCTTTTTAACATATTTTCTTTACTATTTTGAATTTGTTGAAACTTTTTTTCTTTCTTACTAGAAAGTACACCCTTGTTATGAAATTTAACGATTTATTCACATTTTTAGGAATTTTTCTTCTGTGATCCATAAAATGTGTAATAAATTTTTTCGGTGAAAATCACATGTAGGGAATTTTTGCCGACGCATTTCAAACCAGCCAGTGTGGTTCATCATCAGGACAAGATGAGAAATCTGAACCAAAAAACCGGATTAAATAGACAGGAGAGCTACAACTATCCGTTTGTAACATAACGACTAGTTTGACTAAATTAATAAAATAAATTAAATTTCCATCAAATCAAACTATATTTTATTATAATTAATTTCCAATAAAATTTTATTATTAAGGTTTTAATTTAAATCTAATTCGATAATAATGATTTCTAATAAATATAATGTTAAAATAATTTTATATATTTTTTATTTTGTAAAAATAAATAAATAAAATAAAATAAAAATAAAAAATAAAATATTTATTTTAAAAAAATTATAAAAATAGAAATAAAATTAAAATTAAATAAAAAATTAAAAATATAAAAATAAAAGAAAAATAAATTTTAATAAAATAAAATAAACCAAATTAAATAAAAATAAATACTAATGACAAAAAATAAATAATCAAGTAAAATAGTAAAAAGGAATATAAAAATAATAAATAAATTATTAAATAATTTAATTTCATAGCTAAATAAATTCATACAATAATAAGGAAGTGACTTAAAAAAAAAAAACATATATATAAATCAAATAAAATAAATAAATAAAAATAAAAATAAATTATGTCCAAAAAATCATAAAAGTAAACCAAAAGGTACAAACAAAGATGAAGAAAATAGGAGCTAGAGGGAGTACAAAAGGAAAAAAAATAAAAGGAAACTAAGAGTGAAGGGCAGGAATCCAGCATCTACTCACACTCCACCCATCATCCCTATTAAGGTTGACAAGCCTCTTTTCAATCTCCAAGGCTTCCCTCAATTTGCGGTGGTGGAAATGGTCAATGTTTGCAATAACCTCAGCATTCTCAATACAGATGTGATGATTCATTTTATAGGCATGCTATGCTAAGGTGAAGGACCGAGATCTACAATGTCTGAGGTCAGCGATATGTCCCTGAATCCTTTGATTAATGGATCAACCAGCTTCACCAATGTATGGCGTCCCACAAGAACACGGAATCAAGTAAACACCCTTACTATCTTTAGGAAAAATTGGGTCATTAACCGACCTAAGCAAACTCTGGATGGTTCTAAGGTTAAAAACGATCATTGTGATCGGTCATCTGGAGTTCACCTTCCGTTCATTCAAGGTACTACCGATAAAATCGCTAGGATCTTGAAAAAACATAGTGTTTCCTCAAACTAAGTTTACATTGAAGTAGATCTTGTTTCTTTATATTCAAAAACTTAAGCGTGCATCTTGGATTTTATTTTTCTAAATGTGTGAAAAATGTAAACTGCCTACCATCACTGAGAATGCTTAAATGTGAAGTTTTTCTTTCTTCTCATTTATTTCTACGGTGAGAAAAACAAAGTCTAATTTAATTTTTTTAAATCCACCTTTACACTCAAATGGCTCTATATAATGTTTATTGAATTCATAGAATATTATTTGATTTGTGAAGGTGTAGCAGATGCCCAAAGATGCAGCAAATGAAAACGCCCCATTATTTATTTGCAGCTGCTGGTATTTATGGTCCTCAAAGCCAGGTTAGTATTAATTAAGTTAAGGTGTTTTTAAATGTTTCGTATATCTTTCTTTTAAACTTGCAGTCTGTAGATTTAGTTTTAGTATTGATTATATATTAATTTTATTAATAATTTTTCTTTCGTCGAAACTAATTATATATTAATTTTGTTCATAATTTTTCTTTCCTTGAAACTAATTAAAAGTGAAGCCTGCATAAAAATTTTTATTGACATGTGTGAAAAATTTAAACTGCATGTTTTTGCTAAGAAATCTTAACTGTGCAACTTTTATTTGGAACCATTTATTACTACTCTGAGAAAAACAACATCTAGTTTCTTTTATTAAAGGCTACCTTTAAAGTAAAATGCCTCCAAAATTGTTATGCAATATTATAGTATATTACGTTTAAAATGTGAATATTGCTATTCGTTTAATATAAATGCCTTCAATTTTGTTTGACGACTTGTTCTTTGAGTCGATACAAAGCTTTAGAAGCTAGTCACAAATATGATATTGTTATTACTTTTTTTCTAAACATTAAGGTCAAGATTTTTAGAGGCTACTTGTCTTTATAATACATGTTACAATATATGTTAAAGTGAGTTTTTATAAATATAGTGCTTTTTTTAGAGTGTGATTGATTCTCTTTTTATCTTTTCATTAAGAATTTTTAAATGACATTCAAGAGAGAGAGTGAGCTTGAGAGTGTGAGTGACAGATTGAGCGAGCATGTAACGACGTTAGAGAGAGAGTGTGTATTATAGAGGCAGGAGAGACAGGGAGGGAGAGAGAGAGAGTGTGTGTAGAGAGAGAGACAGGGAGGGAGAGAGAGAGAGGGGGAGGAGGAGGGGAGAGAGGAAGAGGGAGGGAGGGAGAGGGAGAGGGAGAGGGAGGACGGGGAGTGGGGGAGAGAGAGGTAATGGGTGACACGGAGGAAGAGGGATGGCTGGAGAGTGAAAGTGTTGATGTGCGATGGGTAGAGAGAGGTGGGATGATGGGTAGAGAGAGAGAGAGATAGAGGGAGGCGGAGACGGAGATGGAGGAGGAGGGGAGAGAGAGGGAGGGAGAAAGGGAGAGAGAGGGAGAGGGAGGTGGGTAGGGCTGGTGGGCAGATAAGGAAAGGGTTAGAGATAGAGGGAGGAAGAGAGATGATTGGAGAGTGAAATAATTTAAGTGTGGCTGGTAAAGAGAGGTGGGATGATGGGGAGAAAGAGAGAGAGAGAGAGAAAGAAAGAAAGAGAGGAGGGAGGGAGGGAGAGGGAGGGAGAGAGAAAGGTGGGATGATGGGGAGAAAGAGAGAGAGAGAGAGAAAGAAATAGAGGAGGGAGGGAGGGAGACAGAGGGGGAGATATGGATAAAGGGAGAGATAGGGGGAAAGAGACAAGGAGGGAGGTAGGGAGGGAGGGAGGTAGGCACGGAGGGAGGGAGAGAGAGAGGCGGAGAGAGGGGGAGGGAGAGATGGAGGGAGAGAGAAAGGGAGAGATATGGGAAAGAGACTAGTAGATAGAGAGGGAGGGAGGGAGAGAGGGAGGGAGGGAGGGAGGAAGGGAAAGAGACAAGGAGAGAGAGAGGGAGGGATGGAGGGATGAAGGGAGGGAGACAAGGAAAGAGAGAGGAAGGGAGAGAGGGAGGGGTAGAGGGAGGGGTAGAGGGAGGGAGAGAGGGAGGGGTACATGGAGAGGAAAAGAGAGCAAGAGATATGGAGAAGGAGAGGGAGAGAGATGGAGGGAGGGGGAGAGGGGGGAGAAAGTGATGGGAGGGGGGGAGAGAGAGAGAGAGAGAGAGGGGGGGGGAGAGAGAGAGAGAGAGGGGGGGGAGAGAGAGAGGGAGGGAGGGAGGGAGGGAGGGAGAGAGAGAGAGAGAGAGAGGGAGGGAGGGAGGGAGAGAAAGGGAGATAGGGCGAGGGAGAGAGAGGGAGAGAGGGGGGGAGAGAGAGAGGGGGGAGAGAGAGATAGGGGGAGAGGGATAAGGAGAGAGATGGAGGGAGGGAGAGAGGGAGAGTGATTTAGAGATAGATGGAGAGATAGAGAGAGTGAGAGGGAGAGGGAGAGGGATAGGGAGAGAGATTGAGGGGGAGGGAGGAAGAGGGCAAGAGAGAAGGAGAGGGAGAGGGATAAGGAGAAGTAGAGAGAGATATAGAGAGAGAGGGGGGGGGAGGGAGAGGGAGAGAGATGGAGGGAGGGAGAGAGGGAGGGAGAGAGAGAGAGAGAGAGAGAGAGAGGGGAGGGGGAGGGAGGTGGGAGAGAGAGAGAGAGATTAAGGGAGAGAGAGAGGGGGGGAGAGAGAGGGAGAGAATGGGGAGATAGATAGAGAGGGAGAGGGAGGGAGAGGGAGAGGGAAGAGATATGGAGGGATGGATAGAGGGGGGAGAGAGGGTGAGAGGGGGGATAGAGGGGGAGAGAGAGATCAAGAGTGATAGGGAGAGGGAGAGGGAGAGAGATGGATGGACTGAGAGAGGGAGGGAGGGAGAGGGAGAGGGAGAGGGAGAGAGGGAGAGAGGGGGGAGAGAGAGATGGGGGGGGGGGAGGGAGAGGGAGAGGGAGAGAGATGGAGGGAGGGAAAGAGGGAGGGAGAGGGAGAGGGAGAGATAGAGGGAGGGGGAGGGAGAGGGAGGGATAGAGGGGGAGAGAGATGAATAGAGGGTGTTACACAGTAATTTGTCACCATCCCTACAATCCCCATCCCACACATTGGAGGGCTCATTTTGTGACCTTTGAGAAGTGACATGAATTGAAACCACTTTCATGAGATCCCTATGAACAAGAGCTTTCATTGCCCTGAAGACATCTCCTTGTGAAAAAACCTAAGAATGGCCCTTTTAGCATTGGCGCGAGCAGACAGTTCAGTACCTACGCCAGTGGGTAAAATACTTCAAAGAGGCCGCGACAGTTGGCACTCTGTCCCAGAGTAGCACTCACGCTAGCCAATTTAAGGAATGTTTTTTAAAAATAAATGGCGGAAGTTTCGTCCTAACTGATCCATGAACTGGTATCTATCTTGAGTTGGGAGGTTTGGCTACATATTTCCATAGAGAGGAAGTCGTTTTCCACCTCTCATGGAAGCTTCCTTGACGATAGGGCTAATCCCATAATTATAGGGATCCCAACTCCCCTTCCTCCATCTATAAAAGCTTGCTCTTCTCCATGACAAGCTAGTTCCAGAATCTCCAAATTCCCAAGAGCTTCTACATCCTTATGCTGTAAGAGCCTTCTTGATTCCCTTAAGGCCAAATCCAAGCAAGGAGACTATTGCCAAGTTTCCAGAGAGAGAGGCTTGTCCCATCCCTGACAGGCTTTATCGAGACATGTTGTTTTGACGACCCGCTAAAGGAAAATGTTGCGTCAAAGCTATGGTTGTATTCTTCTTTTGAATCTTTAATGATAAGCGACTATCGTTTATGGTTCCACTCTTGTTCTTGATCATGTTCATGAGTTATGTCCTCTTCGACTGACATATAGTTGTATGTACTGGATTTTTTGCTTGCGTTTGTGTTCTTTATTGCATGTGCAGGTGTCCGATCACGGAGATCGTGAGGATTGTGATCTGCCAGGGCGAAGGAACGGGAGCACCACCTCTTCTACAAATGACAACGTTGGATTCCAGGTTAGCCTTCCTCACAAGTTGGTTTATTTACAATTAGGAACCTGCACTGTAGCATGTTTGATTGTTGCTAGACCTGATCTGGGCTAGTAGGGATCGCCTCTGTCCGCAGAGGGGATTTACCTCCTCAACAATTTGGCGACTCCATTGGGGACTCAGCTCGTTGTTTGATTTGTAAGCTATAGACGGAGCCTGAAGTGCAGCCAGATATCCTTTGAAACACTTTTGCTCTGCATTAGCAGAGTAGATCAACGCTGCTTCAGTTAATCTCCGGTTTGGTTTACAACTGAACAACTTGGAGTTTTGTCTTGTCTTTTTGGTCAATTCTTGACTTTCCTTGCTTGATTGGCTCTTTTGGGCTAGATATTTTTTGTTTTGGCTTTTGGTTCAGCCCAAGAGGATCAGATCTGACCTCTGCTTTTCCGAATTTTCACCTTTTAATGGTTGGCTTGATTGGCGCGGTTTCTATCCTGACAGTCGCGCCAATTGGCGCAGATTGCCAGTTCATCACTCACGCCATCCCCTGTCTGGCATGGATTACAGCCAGACAGTCGCGCCATTTCCTGTAGGTGGTAGGGTTACCCTTGTTTGGAAGTTTCTTTTAGTCAGTACTCTGCTTCTAGGTTTGTTTTAGATTCTGCTTGAAGTGGTGAGTCTGGTATTGGTTGGGAGAAATTCTTTATTTTTTCATTTTCAGACGTTGGCGCTTGTTGTCAGTTACCAACCCGCGCCAATTGGCCATTGGTGCTAGTTTTCAGTGTGCAAGTCGCGCCAGTTGGTGCTAGTTGTCAATGTACAAGTCGAGCCAATTTCAGGGTGTATGAAAATTGAGACTTTTTCCCTAAATCCTTCACCAGTGTGTCTTTCCCTTCCGGTATTTTCCTTGTATGAGCATAGATTACATTGCTCATTGTTTGGGATGTCTTCTTTCCATGATTGTTTGATGTAAAAGGGAACGAATACCTTGTTTTGATCTCTTGCTTTGGAAGTCCTCTTTGTGTTTGACCTCATATGTCTTGTCGCCTTTTGAAGGATTTCGTGACAAAGTGTTTGAAACACTGATTGCATTCTTAGTGTTTATTTACATCTCTTTTGCATTCATCCTTCATTAAGGAGATTTGCGTTCTTTTATTTTTCGTCTCATAGTTTGCTTTTCGTTAAAATG
The DNA here is from genome assembly GCA_034641835.2 of Pinus albicaulis. Classification (NCBI taxonomy): domain Eukaryota; kingdom Viridiplantae; phylum Streptophyta; class Pinopsida; order Pinales; family Pinaceae; genus Pinus; species Pinus albicaulis. The sequence continues at coordinate 116,082 of JAXQQM020075902.1, forward strand.
CATTAGATCACATTGCATTGAAAAGTATTTTTCGAGGTCCATCATTGAACTTAGATTACATTGTTTAATGATTGAAAAATAAAAATCGCTTTGAGTGCATTATCTTTCGTTGAAAGCATGCATTAAGTAGATTCTCATTTCATCGAAAAGTGCATTGAGTGCATTCTTATAATTTGAAAAGGAAAAAGGAAATTGTGCATAGATTACAATTGCATAGTTTCAGAAGAGAGGATTTTGCATAGATCACATTGCATTGTTTGCATCGTTGAATGTTTGAAATTAGTTTTTGATAGTGAAAGTTATCTAGTTTGGAAAAGATTCAGTTTGCAGTGTTTTTTTATGTCACATCATTGTTTGAAGCTCTTCCCTTAACTAGATAGCATTCATCGAATTGAAAATTTTTCTTTTCTCATGTAGCTGCATACAGGAGATTGTCATATGACATACGGTAGGGCCTTGAAACTGAAACATAATTGAAGATAAATGTAAAATTTCCTCAATTTACCTAAGGAAGCATTGAAAAATTAACGAACATTTAGAGGTCTAGGTTAGAGACGTGTTTCGGCGTCGTTAAACCTAGTAGTTGTCGTTTGCCTCTTGGCTTTAGAAAGCACTAGTATGGACTTGTGCTCCCTGTACCGTCACGTATATAAAGGGAGACCCCTCTAGGTTTCTATCCTTTATCCATAGGAAGCCAAGTCTGCCGCCCTATACCCGTGATACACTGGACACAGTATTCGGGGAGATTTCCTGCACGTACGTTAAGTCCTTGGTTGATTCCTTTTTCATTATTGGAACCAAGGTGTATATTGCAGTTCACGGTTATTTGGTACACCCTTTTGCCTAGTATTCCTAAGTAGTCATTTTGATCTTTTCTGACTCTTTAAATTTGAAAAGGATCATCAAGCGCTTGTCCTTTCACGCTTGTTTCCAATATGAAATTGATAGAGTCACCTTTTTCCTGTTTCTTGACTCTTAAAATATGAAACGGTAGAATTTTGTTTCAATGTTTTAAAAATTAACTGCCCACGAAATATTCCTGGTTAAGGTTAGTTTCCTTAGGGTGTTGTTCTGAAGATCGTTTCTGATGGCAACTTTTCCAGATTTCACCAACCAAGGAATCCCCTCCGATGGGAATCCTGATCATTTTCCTCCTTTTGGAAATGTTGGCGCTCCTTATATGGCAACGTTGTCCCTTCCTGGGTTAACAGTTGGGTTGCCTGTTTGATTGTTTTCAACCTCTGTGGTACCGAATGTCTCAGCTACTGTTCAATCAGTTCCTCTGCCTGAACAACATCATGTTGATTCCAAGGTGGACCTCTCTCCTTCTTTTCCTGTTTCTGTGTCCTCCTCTTCTACTTCGCCTGGTGAAAGTCTGGATTCAAGTAACCAGGTGGATAAGAAGAAGAAGAAGAAGACAAAGAAGAAGAAGTCCGATAAAGGAGAGGCTAGCTCTACGGCTATTGTGCCTAAGAAGTCTCCTCTTGATAAACCTACCAACCTTCTGCGAAAATTCAAGTTCCCTTGCATGTTGTGCACGGGAGACCATCTTCTTCGAGATTGCCCTGGCATTCCCAAGGTACTTGAAGAATGGTCCAACAGTCGTCCATCGTTGCCTTTGGCTTCCAAGAGTCAGGTTGGGGGCATGTTGTCAACTGGTGTTGGTAAGGCTCCTAAGAAGCAGGGTAAGCTCACTAATCCCTGTAAGTTGTGTGAAGGGCACCATGCCATTCACCTTTGTCCATATATGGATGAAGCCAAAAGAGTCTTGGACAACTTGACTGTTTCTACACCATGCCTTCTGGCTGGTTACAAGCAGCTTTCTTTCAGTCCTCCACCAGTTGATCCTTCGATTGGTCAAGATTCATCCTTGGTCGATCTCACTCCTCTGGAAATTCAAATTCAGGAATCCATTCCCGACCAACCATTGGTCGTGGGATCGGTTGAGCTGGTCCCTTCTACGGTGCACCAGGTATTTTCCATCGAGAGTGGATCTCATCCCCCTCAGGTTCTTCTGGTTTCTTCATATTCTTTAGACTTGGAGAAAGATTATCCTGTCCCCGTACCTCAAGAAGCTGCTCCTCTGCCTCCCACGATGGAGGCTCTGGAGGATACCCCTCCCACCTTCGAGATGGAGGTCATGGAGGATGCTCCTTATTCTTCCGTAACACCAGGGGAAGACCATCTCGGTTCGATGGTAGCCCCTCCGAGTAGTTTGGTCACTTCCTTTGATTGGAATCGATTTTCAGGATTCCGCCTTCCATCCTATGTGTCTTTCAAGATCACAGTACAGGCTTTTGGTCTGGTTGTACCCAGTACCATTATAGACGAAGGCGCCTCTGTTAGTATTCTATCCTCAACTACCTGGAAAGCTTTCAGTTCTCCGCCGCTTGCGCCTGTTACGCAGAATCTGTTGACGTTTAACAGAAGGACGAGTCAACCGTTGGGGATCCTTCCAAGGTTACCTCTTACTTTTGGAGGTAAAACCGTCCATATGGAAGTGATGGTTGTTCTAGGCCCCTTGGATTTTAATCTTCTCTTGGGGCGCGATTACACCTATGCCATGGGAGCGCTTGTCTCCTCCCTTTTTCATGTGGCCTGTTTTCCACATGAAGGAAGGATCGTGACTATTGATCAGCTTTCTTTCTTTGGTCCTGAAGTGGCAGCTGGCCTGCCATCATCCCCTCCTGGTTTTTATCCACCTGTTGTATCTGCTTCACCGTAGGTCAACTATGTGGCTACCTACCCTGTGCATGTACCCAGTGATAGTGTCGTTGTGCATCAGGTGCTGGGGGCATTGAGTCCTGACTTTGAGGATGTTTTCCTTCCATCGGGAGTGGAAATATTTGAAGCGATTACTTCTTGTTCATTATGATGAGATCGTCAGAGCACAGTTCATTTTCTTGTGTCAAGCTCCTTAAAAAATGAAACAAGCTGGTCGGAGCATGGTTCTTTTCCTGTGTCAAGCTCCTTAAAAAATGAAACAAGGTTGTTGGAGAAAAGTTCCTTGTCTTGTGTCAAGCTCATTAAAAAATGAAACAAGGTTGTCGGAGCAGAGTTCCTTGTCTTGTGTCAAGCTCCTTAAAAAATGAAACAAGGTCTGTCATAGCATGGTTCCTTTCCTTTGTCAAGCTCTTTAAAAAATGAAACAAGGTTTTCTGGAGCACAGTTCGTTTTCTTGTGTAAAGCTCCTTAAAAAATGAAACAAGGTTGTCGGAGCACAGTTCCTTTTCTTGTGTCAACCTCCTTAAAAAATGAAACAAACTAGTCAGAGCACAGTTCATTTTCTTGTGTCAAGCTCCTTAAAAAATGAAACAAGCTGGTCGGAGCAGAGTTCCTTGTATTGTGTCAAGCTCCTTAAACCATGAAACAAGGTGTCTGAGGATAGTTATTTTAATGTGTCAACCTCTTTAAAATAATGAAACACGTTCTTGTTCAATTCGAGTCTTTGATAAGTTCTCATAAAATCACAGTCGAGTCTTTCTCTTGATCTCGTAATTTGAACCTTCACTCCATCTACCTTTCATATGGGCTGAAGCTTGGGGGGCATGTACCTCGAATTGAGTCACCATGCTGGGGGCATGCTTACTTTTTCAAGAATAGTTTGTTTCCGTTTTAAGCTTGTGTAAAAATGAAACCGGTTTCAAGCATAGTTTATCTTTGTTTCAAGCTTGTGTAAAAATGAAACCAACTTCAAGCAGATTTTTCTGATTTCAAGCTTGTGTAAAAATGAAACCATTCCCATTTTACCTCTCGTGATTGTCATTTTATCAGCCTGTTTTTACCAGATGAGCCTTGGTTTTCTCACTCCATCTTCATTATCTGCTTGGCCGATAATATGCCTTCACTTGGTTGTTTTACCTATTCCTGAGGAACCGCTGCAATGAGTGGTCTTGTTAGCCAACCTCTTAACCTTTACTTTTTCTGAGCAGTTCCACCATTACCAGAACTAGTTGCTACCCTTTATACCACTCGTTCCTCTAGGAGGAGTCATCTTTCAGCTCTTTTCTGACTCTCTAAACATGAAAATATTGTCGAGGCCCTTGTCGTTTCGATCTCGTTAAAGTGGCTGCGAAACGACATCTACCCAGTATACGTTTACCCCTTTTTCGGGCTGGGATATATTATTTACGAAAAAGGAATACCCTAGCCTATCGCGACTAGGAGGTTTTCTCAGACACAGTTTTCTACCTTTTCGGATCTGAGAAACTATCTACGAAAAGGGAATTTTGGAGTTTACTTTTCCGCTGTCTTTTCAATCTCTTTAAACATGAAAAGATGCCAATTTCTCCCTTTGTTAGGCTCGTTAAACTCTAATGACATTGGGTCCAGTCGTAATGACGATATCCGAGTTCCTCCTTCCTAGGGCTCGTAAAATGTACTAGGATGGATTCGTCCGAAGGACGATTTATATGACAAGCATATGGTATCCTCTTCAAGCTTGTGTAAAAATAAAGAGGTACTCAATAAAATGGTGGGGAAAATGGAACCAATATCATTTTCGTGTCGGCACTATGTCGCTCTTGAACATGGAACTTGTCTGCATTCGTGTCGGATTGGGGACATCTCATCTCGTTTTTCACTTGCCTCCGTGGGTTTGGGTGATCCCTTTTGACCTCTCATCTGCTCTTTGCCTTGTCACCATGACCTCTAATATTTTGATGTCAAATACTGCCAAATCCACTGTTGTGACGTCAATATGTTCAAGAGAAGTTGACCTCTGCAAGTATCAACCTCCCTCTGATTCTCATATGATCCTAATTCACAAAAACATTAAGTTTCTCTGTCTCATGTCAATGATGTGGGAAACATTATGGCCCACCTTCGATCAAGGTCACTTCCTGTCGACTCATTATCTAGGAAGTTGATCTAGAGACTCCTTTGTGGTACCTTGGAGCTTGCATGCCTCAATGGTAGGTTCTTCACATTCGACACGAGGTTTTCATCATTGGCCTCCAATTGAGTGATTCTACGAGTGTTTGACGTCAGCTCATTGATTCACATGCCATAGATTGTACCTATAGTACCTTGAGGACCATTTTCATTATTGGTGGTTCCTCTCGTGTCTGTTAACAGCTTTCATCATTGGCTGGTAATCAGACGATGTTCTTGCATGTTCGACTTCAACTCACATATTCGCATGCTTGAACTTGTACTTTGTTCGGGTCAAGATGGAGCGCAAGACCCTGGATTGTGTCTGTTGTAATCCAGGCTGCGATATTGTGGATTATTATTTACATGACTCACTAATTGGATGGCTGCGACCATACCTGAGTCTATTTATCGATCCTTACTGGATGGCTGCATCCATGCCTTGGATTTAGATTATTGTATACTCTGTTATGGATGGTTGTGCCCATACCGCACATATATATCATGTATCTAAGACATCAGTTGTACTTCGCTCCGCAGGTTTTCCGATGGCAGTGTTTTCAGTCGGCATGTTCTCGTAAATAATTTCACCCCTCTCTCTCTCTCGGGCCTCATGCTTTAGGGGGCATCTGTTACACAGCAATTTGTCACCATCCCTACAATCCCAATCCTGCACATGGAGGGCTCATTTTGTGACCTATGAGCAGTGACATGGCTTGAAACCACTTTCATGACATCCCTCTGAACAAGATCTTTCATTTCCCTGAAGGCATCTCCTTGTGAAAAACCATAAAAATGGCCCTTTTAGCATTGGCGCGAGCAGACAGTTCAGTACCCGCGCCAATGGGAAAAATAATTCAAAGAGGCCGCGCCAGTTGGTACTCTTTCCTAGAGTCGCACTCACGCTAGCCAATTTAAGGAATGTTTTTTAAAAATAAATTGCGGAAGTTTCGTCCTAACTGATCCAGGAACTGATATCTATCTTGAGTTGGGAGTTTTGGCTACGTATTTCCATAGAGAGGAAGTGGTTTTCCACCTCTTATGGAAGCTTCCTTGATGATAGGGCCAATCCCATGATTAGAGGGATCCCAACTCCCCTTCCTCCATCTATAAAAGCTTGCTCTTCTCCATGACAAGCTAGTTCCATAATCTCCAAGTTCCCAAGAGCTTTTACATCCTTATGCTGCAATAGCCTTCTTGATTCCCTTAAGGAGAAATCCAAGCAAGGAGACTATTGCCAAGTTTCCAGAGAGAGAGGCTTGTCCCATCCCTGACAGGCTTTATCGAGACATGTTGTGCTGACGACCCGCTAAAGGAGAATGTTGCATCGAAGCTATGGTTGTATTCTTCTTTTGACTCTTTAATGATAAGCGACTATCGGTTATGTTTCCACTCTTGTTCTTGATCATGTTCATGAGTTATGTCCTCTTCGAATGACATATAGTTGTATGTACTGGATTTTGTGCTTGCGTTTGTGTTGTTTCTTGCATGTGCATGTGTCCGATCATGGAGATCGTGAGGATTGTGATCTGGCAGGGCGAAGGAATGGGAGCACCACCTCTTCTACAAACGACAGCATTGGATTCCAGGTAAGCCTTCCTTGCAAGTCAGTTTATTTACAATTAGGAACCTGCACTGTAGCGTGTTTGATTGTTGCTAGACCCGATCTGGGCTAGTAGGGATCACCTCTGTCCGCAGAGGGGATTTACCTCCTCAACAGAGGGTGAGAGCGAGAGAGGGGGGACAGAGGGGAGAGAAAGAGTGAGAGGGAGAGGGAGGGGGAGAGAGATGGCGGGAGTGAGAGAGGGAGGGAGGTAGGGAAGGAGAGGTGGTGAGATGTAGAGGGAGAGTGAGAGGGGGAGAGAAGGAGACACGGGGGGAGAGAGGGAGGGGGAAGAGGGACGAAGAGGTAGAGGGAGAGAGGGAGGGGGGAGAGGGATGGAGAGAGAGAGAGAGAGAGAGAGAGATTCGGTGAGAGATGGAGAGAGAGACAGGGGGGAGAGGGACAGGGGGAGAGATACATGGAGAGGGAGATAGAGCGATAGAGATGGAGAAGGAGAGGGAGAGAGATGGAGGGAGGGGGAGAGGGGGGAGAGAGTGGGGGGAGAGAGAGAGAGAGTGGGGGGAGAAGGGGAGAGAGAGATGAGGGGAGAGGGAGGGAGAGAGAGAGAGAGAGAGAGGGAGAGGGAGAGGGAGAGAGAGAGGGAGAGGGGGGGAGATAGAGAGAGGGAGAGGGATAGAGATGGAGGTAGGGAGAGAGAGAGAGATAGGGCAAGAGAGAGATAGGGATGGGGGATAGAGAGGGAGGGAGAGAGAGGCGAGAGAGATAGAGTGAGAGGAAGAGAGGGGGGGGGGAGAGAGATAGGGCGAGGGAGGGAGAGGGAGAGAGGGGGGAGGGAGGGAGAGAGGGGTGAGAGAGCGGGGTGGGGGAGAGAGGGATAGTGAGATATAGAGAGAGAGGGACATATAGAGAGAGGGAGAGGGAGAGGGGGATGGAGGGAGAGGGCAAGAGAGAAGGAGAGGGAGAGGTAGAGGGAGAAGGAGAGGTAGAGAGAGAGGGAGAGAGGGGGGGGGAGAGAGATGGGGTGAGAGGGAGAGTTTAACACCCCTAGTTTTATGTTTCCTTCAAGCTATACATTTGAAATTTATTCCAAAGGGGAGTGGACCCCAATGGATAAGTATTTTGTGGACGTAATTAAGTATTTAATTATGGAAATTAAATTAAATAATTCTATGCAGATTGAACAAATGAGAATTATGAGATCACTTGCTAAATCCATGAGGATGGAAAGAGGAAAATACTTTCCCCAAAAATCTTTCAAAAATCCTTGAAAGAATTTATTTCCAAATTAGATTTTTGAGGAAAAATCTAGTTTTTCCCCAATGATGTGGAGGGTAGCTTGGAAGAGGTAAAAAGCTAAGAAAATCATAAAGTAGCTTTAAAATTCCCTAAATAAGGGAAGTCTAGGCAAATAGGAAGAAAATCATCCTGAAATTCTAGACGTAGAATTAGAAACAGGCTTTGGGGAGCAAAAGCTTAAATAAGCTACTCCTGAACAGATTAGAGGTTGGTCTATTCTGGGAGATGATCTCAGCTCGGGGGTGAGTTTTGGAGATAGAGCGACTATAAGATTGGGAGTACTGGGCAATTTCAGAAGTGGTATGCTCACATTGTTTATGAATGATTGAATTAATTGTTGTTATGTGTTAGGGTTAATGATTGTAGATGCATACTACTTGTAATGTTTTTTTTTCTTGTGTTCCATACATTTACAAAATTGTTAGAAGAATTAAATCCTCTCATCTCTGCATAGTTTTAGGAACAAGAATTATGGGAAAAATCAGCCAGAAGCTCTAAACCAGTGACTGGTTTAAATCTGGAGATTTATGTTGCCCCCATAATTCATAAATATGTAACTTTAATCTGCTTCTGTTAAAAAGAAAAAAAAATCTAAATAAGCAAGAAGTAGAAGAAAAACATGTATGAAGTGGTAGTCAAAGATGTTGATTTCAAATCTGTAGATTTGTTCAAGTAACAGTGCATGTATATCTATAGTTTTACCTTCCACAATAAGAAAAGAACGGAGAGAAGAGTACAGTTATTAGAGATATATATACTTAGATGTCAAAAAGTGGAGTAATTATGGTTTAATAAACCTGTAGATAATTCTGGTCTGAAAAATAAACATAAATTGGAGTAGGAATGACATCCTTTACTGGTGAAATGTCCAAACTGAATACTCTATTGGAAATTAAATATAAGGAAAGTTAAATGAAGTGCAGGAAAATTTTATAAGATGTGAAGAATAACAAATATTTCACCCACCAAATATACATAAAATGTTGATTTGAAGTGTTAGCTAGAAAACTGGATATAATGAATATGTTATAAAAAAAAACAATAATTCCTAGAGTCCATTATTGTTGACACAAGTAAACAATACATGGAAACTTTAAATCAAGGAGGATAAGGAGAGTTATACTGCTAGAATACTATAATACACATGAACACATAGACCAAGTGGAAATTGTGATTATACAGTCAGGAGCCACTAGACTATTACATATTTTGTAAACTCTTGTAGAAGAGATACTTATATACATTTATGTTACTACAATGTGGAGGAACAGAAATACAAGATAATACTAGTAAACTTATCAATTCCATCAAGTACATTGAAGCAGATAGATTGAGTAGAGATAAATCCTAATATGAACATCCACATGAAATAGCGATCTGGAATCCTGAACAAAAATAATAAAACGAGACTATCATGTTCCATAGAAATTTCATAGAAAATATGTGGTCCCAAGAACTATATTATCACGATTTTGTTTAACAGTCCAAGTCTCTAGTAACAGTTATTATTATAGTAGAAAATTTTATGAAAATAATACTCCAATGGTCTGAACAAATTATGTATAATAACAATGTGAGAGTTTGGTTTCACTTCAACCCATACGTTGTCGATACCGACATGAAAGTGCAGGGTGGATCGAAGTCAAATCTGATTGAAAGACCAATTCACTATATACCAGTGAAGGAAATTCGTAATGGGATTCGAATTTACCTGAAAAAAATGAGAGCCATGTCAGACATACGAATTAATTAGTTGCTATGAATTGTCTCATAGAAAATAATATATTAGTGCTGGGCATAAAAAAAAATGATTACCTTGAAGGTTGAAACCCTTTACTCCCAACGTCCTGCAAAAGAAATATGTATTTTGTATAAAAAAATTCGACTACTATGACATTCATCTGGAATGAAAGAGCACAGTGGTGAAATGTGACAAGTGAATCGATTTCATACCTAGTGTAGAAATTTCTCGTCGGAAGGGAGACGCTTAGAGCTAGGGCAACTCGGCTCGAATAAAACTAGTATGGCCACGGAAGACCATGAGTAATAATTCCTACCAGACAGTGATTAAGTATTAGAAAAAAAATTTAGCAAAGGGACGCTAAACGAAATGCAAAAAGTGATGGTGGAATAAAATTCAAGCATGACAGAGAAAAGATATTTTCAACAGGATATTGATTCATCTTAGACGGAGACAGTTTAAAAAAATTAAATTAAATTAAACGAAAATATGTTGAGAAAAAATAAAATAATTTAACAACTTCTCTAACACTCTAAATAGAATGTATTAATTATGGTGAGGAAAATGTATAAAGGTGTTGTGCACAGAGAGAAAATCTGCATATTTATGCCATTGAAATGCCCCAATTTACATACCTGAATGACAACGTGATGAAGAAATAGTTACACCTAGAAACATGGGAGAGCATGACGCTTCGTTTTCCCCAAACGAGCAGAGTATCGACCACCAAGAGTCGGTCAGGAATATTGAAGGGTGAAATAACAATCCCTTTCACAACACAGAGATAAATACGATTTCCTCAAATCAAACCAACAAAACCCTAACGGATCTGAGCCATCTCCACCATCCAAGTGTCCTCGGATCGATGGTATACACACGGATCGATTGGGAAAAATCAAAACTCAATACATATTCATCCAACACATAAATGTAAATCCACTGAAATCAATCCCACGGTCCTCAAAATCGCATCACATGTCTGGCGATAATAAATGAATCGAGATACATTGCATAATACAAAAATGTAAACAAACAACCCTTGCGTGTAAACGTGAACCAAAGTCTATCGAGAGATTGCAACAATTTAAAATCAACAGAGGGCCATCAACCCAAGTGACGTGGAGATTTCGACGAGGTTACCAATGCCAAACACATTAATTCAACCTTGCCAACGAAGCACAATCAGTACAACAACTTTCATGTCACCTATCTCCACAGAAAATTCGTCACAGTTGAGGGTACGATAATCACAAATTGAAAACAGTGGTCGCAGGACTGTAATGAATTCATATAAATGATATACGATTTTATATAACGATAGATTACTCAGAACCTTGGATAACTCGAGATCAATACATAGTGTTATAACTCTTGAAAGAGTACGAGTATATAAACACAAATGAATAACATATCAACCCTATAATCCATAAGGCTATGACCTCGAAATTAAAAGTGTAGGTATGGTGAACCCTATAAGAGTTCTGTGTAAAATTTTAATGCATAGATAGAAATTTTTATGGATAAAGGTAACCATATAGATTATGTGTGCGTAGTATATATATATATATATATATATATATATATATATATATAACATAAGCCACAAAGACTTATGGGAAGAGAAAAATAAAACTATGATAGTTAGTCAAGTATACATATATGAGTAATAAAAGGGATAGGAAAACCCTGCTCAATAGAATTTCATAAATGGTGAAATTCGAAGGTAGATCTGAATAGTTGTAGCCAACAGAAGAACAAAATTTTAATCTATCAATAGAAAAGAAAAAAATTGGGTGGAAAATAAGAGACGTTACAAATGGTATCAGAGCTCATGTTAGAAAAAATTGGGTTGTTGTTGTGCTCACTGTATAAATTATTTCTTGTTGAAAAAAAAAAAATTATTACTGATATGTGTTGTTTAGTGTACAGTGTGGTGCTGAAAAAGA
>JAXQQM020075902.1:132500-135102 GCA_034641835.2 Pinus albicaulis
ATAACAAATATTTCACCCACCAAATCTACATAAAATGTTGATTTGAAGTGTTAGCTAGAAAACTGGATATACTGAATATGTTATAAAACAAAACAATAATTCCCAGAGTCTATTATTGTTGACAAAAGTAAACAATACATGGAAACTTTAAATCAAGGAGTATAAGGAGATTTATATTGCTAGAATAGTATAATACACATAAACACATAGACCAAGTGGAAATTGTGATTATACAGTCAGGAGCCACTAGACTATTACAGATTTTGTAAACTCTTGTAGCAGAGATACTTATATACATTTATGTTACTAAAATGTGGAGGAACAGAAATACAATATAAGACTAGTAAACTTATCAATTCCATCAAGTAAATTGAAGCAGATAGATTCAGTAGAGATAAATCCTAATATGAACATGCACATGAAATAGCGATCTGGAATCCACCAGAGTATATCATAAATCTGTCTTTTCAACCAGGGATGGAATATATATATATATAGTTTTATATATCAATTCCTGAACAAAAATAATAAAATGAGACTACCGTGTTCCATAGCAAATTCATAGAAAATATGTGGTCCCAAGAACTATATTATCAGGATTTTGTTTAACAATCCAAGTCTCTGGTAACAGTTATTATTACAGTAGAAAAATTTATGAAAATAAGACTCGAATGGTCTAAAAAAATTATGTATAATAACAATGTGAGAGTCTGGTTTCACTTCGACCCATACATTGTCGATAACGACCTGAAAGTGCAGGGTGGAGCGAAGTCAAATCCGAGTGAAAGACCAATTCACTATATACCAGTGAAGGAAATTCGTAATGGGATTCGAATTTACCTGAACAAAATGAGAGCCATGTAAGACATACGAATTAATTAGTTGCTATGAATTGTCTCACAAAAAATAATATATTAGTGCTGGGCATAAAAACAAATGAATACCTTGAAGATTGAAACCCTTTACTCCCAATGACCTGCAAAAGAAATATATATTTTGTACAAAAAAAATCGACTACTATGACATTCATCAGGAATGAAAGAGCACAGTGTTGAAATGTTACAAGTGAATCGATTTCATACCTAGGGTAGCAATTTCTCGTCAGAAGGGAGACGCTTAGAGCTAGGGCAACTCGACTCGAATAAAACGAGTATGGCCACAGAAGACCATGAGGAATAATTCCTACCAGACAGTGATTAATTATTAGCACAAAAATTTAGCTAAGAGACACTAAACGAAATGCAAAACGTGATGGTGGAATAAAAGTCAAGCATGACAGAGCAGAGATATTTTCAACATGAGATTGATTCATCTTAGATGGAGACGGTTTAAAAAAAAAAAAAAAAACGAAAATTTGTTGAGAAAAAAGAAAAGAATTTAACAACTTCTCTAACACTCTAAATCGAATGTATTAATAATGGTGAGGAAAACGTATAAAGGTGTTGTGGATAGAGAGAAAATCCGCATACTTAAGCCATTGAAATTCCCCAATTTACATACCTGAATGACAATGCGATGAAGAAATAGTTACACCCAGAAGCCTGGGAGAGCATGACGCTTCGTTTTCCCCAAATGAGCAGAGTATCGACCACCAGGAGTCGGTCAGGAATAGTGAAGGGTGAAATAAAAATCCCTTTCACAACACAGAGATAAATACGATTTCCTCAAATCAAACCAACAAAACCCTAACGGATCTGATCCATCACCACCATCCAATTGTCCTCGGATCGATGGTATACACGTGGATCGATTGGGAAAAATTGAAACTCAATACGTAGTCTTCCAACACATAAATGTAAATCCACTTAAATCAATCCCACAGTACTCAAAATCGTATCACATGGTCGGCGATAATAAATGAATCGACATACGTTGCATAATAGAAAAACGTAAACAAACAACCCTTGCATGTAAACGTGAACCAAAGTCTGTCGAGAGATGACAACAATTAAAATCAATAGAGGGCCATCAACCCAAGTGACGTGGATATTTCGATGAGGTTACCAATGCCAAACACATTAATTCAACCTTGCCAATGAAGCACAATCAGTACAACGACTTTAATGTCGCCTATCTCCACAGAAAATTCGTCACAGTTGAGGGTACGATAATCACACATTGAAAACAGTGGTCGCAAGGCTGTAATGAATTCATATAAATGATATACGATTTTATATAAGAATATATAAGAATAGATCGCTCAGAACCTTGGATAATTCAAGATCAATACATAGTGTTATAACTCTTGAAAGAGTACGAGTATATAAACACAAATGAATAATATATCAACCCTATAATCCATAAGGGTATGACCTCGAAATTAAAAGCGTAGGTATCGTGAACCCTATAAGAGTTGCGTGTAAAATTTTAATGCATAGATAGAAATTTTTATGGATAAAGGTAACCATATAAATTATGTGTGAGTAGTATATATATATATATATATATATATATATATATATATATATATATATATAAAAAAAGCCAAAAAAAACTATGGGAAGAGAAAAATAAAACTATGATAGTTAGTCAAGTATACATATATGAGTAATAAAAGGGATAGGAAAACCATGTTCAATAGAATTTCATAAATGGTGAAATT